>JBBPDB010029196.1:0-11941 GCA_037974465.1 Brachypetersius altus | reverse complement strand
GCGCACGGATCTTCTCCCTCCCTCTCTCTCTCTGTCCCTCTCGTTTGTTACTTTTCTGTATTTAAACTTTGGGCTTATCTTTACATAATGTAATGTATTAAACTGTTTAAAATTAAATTAAAGTGTTTTGGGAGCACATCTGGGGGCATATTTAGGGTTTACACTATTAAAATGGGACTTTATAAGGCATTTTTTTTACCAAAACACAACAACGCGGTTTTTCATTATACGCGGCTGCTCGTGTAACGTAACCCCCGCAAATAACGGGGGCTTACTGTATATGTTTTTTTCACACTGGATACAAAGTAATTGAATTAGGATCTCTTTAACTTTCAAACAAAAATTGTAGTCCACAGACAATATGATTGATACAATATAAACCTTTTTCAGCTCACGGAAGAGTATCCCTGATTTATATGCGGACCAGCTGATTTCAGAGGGCCTGATGACGGAGGAAGAGTGCGGCCAGATTAAGACGTCTCACTACTCCATGCTCAACGACCGTCTTGCCAACATGACTCTCTACAGCCCCCCTCCCACCAACCTCCAGGGCCGATGGGGGGATCTTGTGGAGCCCCAGAACAGGGTTTCATCTTGGGACACTGGTGTGGCTGTACCTCTACTTCAGTTTGTGGGGGTCAAGTCAGTGGATATACCTGAGGATATCCAACTGCATAGTCACCTGTGGAAGACACATGTACAGGTTGGAAATGGCTTCTTATTTCATTGCTACTTAACCTTAAGCATGTCTGTGTGACACATTTGACTATAGCTAATCTCATACAGTGTGGAGGTCATGTCCGTGTCTGTTGGAATCTTTTCTAAATGGAAAGTTTTTAATTTTTTAAATATGTAATTTCCTCAGCGATATTAATAGTTGCCAGTTCCCACCTCTGGTACAACATAGTCCTTCAAGTTCAATCTTTACTTGTTCAAGTAAATGAACACTACATTCCTTACTCTTAACTGGTCATCCTTCTTATCCACAGCTGGTTTTGTTTATATGGAATACTAGCAACAGACAGAAAAAACACCAGTGATGGGAATAACAGCGCTATAAATAAATGGCGATATTTTTTTCAGTAACAAGTAATCAATCGAATTACTGTTTCCCCCGTTACTACGCCTTTACCGTTACTGACAAAAAAAAGCGTGTTACTATAACTGAGAACACTGAAGCAGTTTTCATGCGAGCAGCGTCTCTCTCAGGCATAGGACCTCTCTTTCTCTGGGGGTGTGTGTTTGTGTGTGTTCGTGGCCGGGGCGGCACACAGAACCAGTGATGATGATTGGTGTGTCTGTAAACACGTGGTGTAACTGAGAACACGATGATTGGCTTAGATTGAGTACATTTCCATTGTTCGCAAATCAGAGGCAGAGTAGTGCAGATGTTCACACACAAGCACACACCAACATCAAGCAGTCACAACGATGGCAAGTCCAACAAGTCCAACAAGGTAGCCGCAAGAGAGACAACAACATTAAAATAGTGTAGATTAGTGTACAATGTTTTGTATTTATTTTATAGTTATATTAAATTGGATTTTTTTTTAAGTAAGGCATAGTTACTTTGCCTGGTAATTAGTTACTTTTATAATGATGTAACTTAGTTACTATTTGTGAGAAGTAACTAGTAAGTATAACTAATTACTTTTTTAAAGGTACGTGCCCAACATTGAAACACACTCCCAGGTCAAAGAACGTAGGTCCCATCTCTGCAATACAGAAGTGTAGTACAGAGTCTTGCCTGAGGTATTAAGGAGCACTTAAATAGATCTTGTCAACAAACAAGAGGTTAATGATATTAACAAGAAAGAGATACCAGTTAAATAGTATGTTACTAGTCTTTCCAGCATTTTACAAAACATAATTTCTTTACAGTCGAGGATACAAAAGGTTGAAGAGGGGACCAGGCTGGACTGGTCTACTGCAGAAGCTTTGGCGTTCGGCACACTTCTCTGTCAAGGTAAGCAGTTTCAACTAGACACAGAATTGGACAATGATTTATATGGTGAATGATAAAACCATGTTATACTGAGGCCGCTCTTCTTAAGGGATATTGCCCTTTTTTGTGTAAGTAAACTTGGACAGCAGGCAATTCTGTAGTAGAGAATGTTCTAGTGAAAACTGATTGTTTGTTCGTTTGTTCAATGCAGGCTTTGACGTACGGATCAGTGGCCAGGATGTGGGACGTGGTACATTTAGCCAGCGTCATGCAATGGTTGTGTGCCAGGAGACTGATGAGATGTACATCCCCCTGAATAACATTCATCCTCAGCAGAAAGGCTACTTGGAGGTCAGTTAGCCGTCAGAAAAATCATCCCAGTAACAGTTTTTTTAATATCCAGTAGTTGTACCCATTTTGTACCACCTGTTTCAGTATTGAAGTGAAGTCATCACTCTGTTGACACGTGTGTGTGGGGTTTTTTTTTTGTGTTTTGTTGTTTCAGGTGTGTAATAGCGCACTGTCAGAAGAGGCAGTGCTGGGTTTCGAGTATGGGATGAGTATTGCACAGCCAAAACTGCTGCCTATCTGGGAGGCCCAGTTTGGAGATTTCTTCAACGGAGCTCAGATTATCTTCGACACTTTTATCTCTGGAGGTATAACAAAATGTAGAAGTTTTTACTATTAGATAATTATTGCTATTAGATTACTATTATTGTTATTACTATTAGTCAGCTGTCTTGTGAATACCTGTTGTAGTGTTAAGGTCACAATTTAACATCAACTAGGGAAGGATTCAAGCACTGTAACTTTAGGTCAAATTTGATGTCCCCTGTAATAAGGTGAGGCTAAGTGGTTGCTACAAAGTGGCATGGTGATCCTGCTGCCCCATGGCTACGATGGAGCTGGACCAGAACATTCATCCTGTCGAATTGAGCGTTTCTTACAGGTGAACACATTTGTACACCATTCAGTTCACAAAGGATGTTCACCAGTCCCTGGTAAAGCTCAAGGATCGACAGATTGTGTTGCTATTGATGTTTTCTCTCCATTGGTAGATGTGTGACAGTAAGGAGGAAGGGATTGACGGTGATACAGTCAATATGGCGGTGGTGAATCCTACATCACCTGCTCAGTATTTTCACCTCTTGAGGAGACAAATGATTCGAAACTTTCGCAAACCGCTCATTGTGGCTTCACCCAAAACACTTCTGCGATTTTCTGTAAGTTTTCTAACTTTTGAGAGATGCTTTGTCATTTGGTTCCCTTTTATTTCTTATGTTTATCTTTTAGATTTTTACAAGAATCATTGCTATCCTCACACTTAGTTAACTTTACACATGCTCAAACATTTCTATATTTATTTACTTATTTTTTAATTATGTTTGTTCTGTGCTTTCTTTTGGTTTACTTTATTGTTATTACCTGAACCTTTGCTGTCATTCCAGAACATGTACAACAATAAATCATCTTTATCCCAGTCCTAGTTTGACAGTATACCAGATTACTCACTGTGTTTTTACTTTTCTTACACTAGGGGGCAGTGTCGAGCCTGGAAGACATGGGCCCTGGCACGTTCTTCAAACCAGTAATTGGTGATGCCTCTGTAAATCCTGAAAGGTAACACGTTTTATGATAAAATGCATTTTCTGCTTCACCAAACTTGGTTTAGTTCAACTGAAAGGCAATATTCTATAACTATTTCCCTCTTGTTTGTGGTTAAAGTGTGCAGCGGGTAATCATTTGCTCAGGGAAGCACTATTATGCGCTGCTGAAGCAGAGAGAGACCTTGCCTGAGGCGTGTAAGAACACAGCGCTGATCAGAGTGGAGGAACTATGCCCCTTCCCCACAGACGCCCTGCAGCAGGAGCTCCGCAAATACAGTAACGCCAAAGGTGAGGCCGCAGCTTATCTCCAGCCTTCACTCTCATAGCTTGGTCCCTACTAGCAAAACTTAGATCTTGTTCATTTTTGTTGTTTCTTTTTCATATGTTTCTTTTGTTCTGGTATGGGTATGTTCTGACTAAGGCCCTGTTCACACTTGGTTTTAAAATGCATCTTGTGGACACAATTAAACCACGTATCACCAGTATGTATTGTTATCCAATCACTTGCTGAGGTGGGGTGCCTGTGATGACATATATTTTGTAGTGGAGACACAAGCAAGCCAACACTTCTAAAAACTCAGAGGAGTGACATAAGAGAAAACATTTGTAGCTAGCATACCGTAAAGACAACAGCAGCTAGTCTGGAAGGGACTGAACAGGTCACTTCCTAATTTTACAACAAATGTTGAAAAATGAGGTTGCAGGTTGAAGGCATGTTACAGGTTAAATGTTAATAGAGCCACAGTATGGTGTTATATGCTGAATATTTGCACTGTTGAGTTTAAAGTTTATCTAGTGGATGGACACCTTGGAGGTGAATGATAGACACAGGTGTAAATTGGGATGTTTCTTGGCTTTTTAAAACCAGATGGAAATGGGGACTAATTGATTTTTTTCCTTTTAAATTCTCTCCTAAATCCTCACTTTGTGTGTAGACTTTATCTGGAGCCAAGAAGAGCCACAGAACATGGGTTGTTGGTCTTTTGTGTCTCCCAGATTTGAGAAACAGCTTGCCTGTAAGGTGAGAATGTATAACTTTTTCTGGCCCTATTCTACAGATGCCCTTTTGACAAACTCATCTGTTTTATAATACCATGTCAGAATTGTAGGGGAGTGGTTGCACCAGAAGAACTAACTGGTTGGTTGGTTGTTTCTCCTCGTAGTTGCGGGTGGTCTGTAGGCCTGCCCTGCCTGCCCCAGCTGTGGGCATCGGAACCCTTCACAATCAACAACAGGAAGCCATCCTCACGGCCTCCTTCTCTTGAGACAAAAGTACAACACACACAGCACATTACCCAACAGAACACTTCTTCCACCAGCCTCAGTGACCTTTTAATGTGCTACATGTTTGTCAAGCATTTTGGGGCCCTTTCACACTAATGGAGTTGCCATAATGTTTCATGTTTATTGGGGTGTAATGATATGCAGGTGATATTTGGCACTACATTAGAATGGTACTGAAAACTGTAACACTAAGGAATTTGAGTCATTGGAATTTGCAGATCATGCAATGTGTAAAGGCCTTAAGCTATTCTATTGGGATATAAGGGATGCAAAATGAAACATTTCACTGTGACAAATCAGACAAACCAAGCATACATGCAGGTGCTAAGTATGCATGTATTTCTTAAAAGTCAAGATTACAAACTCTTTAATGAATTTTATGTCTCAGAAATGTACCTGACTGGCTTAGATCTCTCGTAGCGGGAAAAAATGTAAAGATTCAACGAGTCATTGCCTTTAGTATAAATAGATTTATTGTTTTATATTAGTTAGATTGGACAAAGAGAAAAGACCCTGTGATGTTTTGTAGCAGCACAAGCTGCAAATGAACAGAAGCAAAAGCTCATTTTTAACAGATTTTTAACAGACTTTTTTGGAACAAAAAGGTGTCTTCCAGATCATCAGCTTAAAATTCACAAAATGGGACACTTACTAACTGAACTATCCTTCCACAACTCTTACGCCCACAAATTAGTACTTGCTGAAAAAAGGGCTAAATCGATCTTCCATGAATGTAAGTGGTCACTGCTGTTTACTTTTTCTGTGAAATGGGTTTCTTTACATGCTCCAGAAACAAGAAGAAAGACTGACTGTTCAGTAAAAAAGTTTGGCATTGATTCAGCACCATGGCTCCTTAACTACCAAGCTGCTATTTTGTGAAGTGTTTTGTCAGCTGTACAAATCAGTGCTCTTCACAGGTTGTATTTTTTTCTGTCTGCTTCTGTAAATTTTACTTGAATATGTAATTTCTGGAAATAAGAAGTTTAATTTTAGTTGCCAGTTTGTTTCTAATAGTATATAATGTGTGGAGCATCATAGATTGACACTGTACACCCAGGTCCTCAAACACCAGCTGAGGCTAGTCCTGGTGGAAGTCATACTGCCTAGAACGAGTCTCTCCTGAAGATCAGCCTTTGTATATCTGGGAACAAGCCCTTTGCATTCTCTCAGCCAAGCATTTTCCCTGTTGTCATTTTGGGATCAGTGTATTGTAAGGAGTGCTGGTTCAAGGGAATAAACATGGTTTTATGTGACTAAAGGTCTCAGTCTTGTGTCCTGTGCATCTGATGGGTGCATCTGATGGGTCCATCACTACAAATGGAACAGGGGGAGACCTTATAGTTACAGTTCTTTCCAGAATTAATGACACCTTTTTTCAATATCACATAGAAAACTTAATGTTTGTTTATTTACTCTGAAAGTAAGAGAATGTTTCATTACTACACTGTATGGACAAACCTTATTGGGACACCTGGCCATTACACCATCAGGGACCTGGATGAGATTGCATTTATATACTGTACATAGACTTTAAGATGGAGTCCAGCCATGTTTTTATGGACTTTGCCTTGTTCACTGGGGCACAGTCATGCTGGAATAGAAACGTTGTGTCCACAAAGTTGGAAGCATGGCCCTGGCCAAAATATATTGGTATGCTGAAACGTCAATATAGTCCAGCGTCCTTGAGCTCTGGAAAGGCGCTATATAAAATAAACTTATTATTTATTATTAGTCCTTCACTGGAATTCAGTAATTAAGAGTTATGTTCAAATACGTATGTCCATATAGTGTCGATCAGGGGTCACCAGCGTGGCGCCCCCAAGGACCACATGAGTAGCCTGTTCTAAAATGGCAATTCTTCTTTAATCACATCTGCGTTTATGTACATTTCATAATGTCTATATCTGAAAAAAGAATTTAAAACCTGTTCATTATACGTGATGTTTAGATAAGTTTAGGTAAACACTGACAAACACCCTTCGTATGGCTCAGTTCCTGTGAAGCTGCTCCCCGTTTCAAAAAGGTCGGTGGCCCCTAGTGTAGATACTTATCGTTTGTAGATTTACATTGAATGTAAGAGAACTTTTCATTCATGGTTTGACTTGCTGTTCCATACATTCAGTCATTGATCTAATGGATAATGTACTACTAATGGAGCATTAATGAGTGGTACGGCAGAAACTGGATTTTGCTCGAATCGTTGCTTCGGAGTAACGGGGCTGCACCTGTCAGGTTGTGAAACGATGACTCTGGCTCCCAGCCAGCCCACCTCGGTTGACTGGTGGACCAGATCTTTCTGCGCGCTGCTAATCCTGCAGCCTCTCGTGCACCACAGCACAGCCCACTCGCAGCGAAGACTGAAAAATGACTCAGACGTACATGAGACTTTCTGTATGTGTTGCTCTGGATCGCTTTCCCCTCAGCAGAGGCGTGATCCGCAGCTCCCGATTGGATTAGTCACATTTTAGGCTCGTCTGCATGGGGTCGCGTCGAGCTCTGTGAAACCAGCAGCAGGAGGCTCGACCGAGGACCTGCTCTCCTGTCTCCTCTCTCTGCTCTCCTGTCTCGTCTCTCTTCTCCTCTCTCTGCTGTCCAGTCTCCTCTCTCCTCCTCCTGTTCATTTCTCCTCTCTCTCTTCTTCTCTCCCTGCTTCGGTCTCCTCTCTCTGCTTCAGTCTCCCCTCTCTCTGCTCCTGTTCTCATCTTGCGAGCTGGAAACCGCACCCTGAGATCTATTTCTCTCTTCTTTCTCTTTTTCATCCTTTACTTACGGAGTGTTCGCCCTGGCGCCAGTATGGCCAGGGGCAACGAGGAGTCCGTGAACGGGTCTTGGAAAAAACAGGTCGATGACATCAAGAAGATTTTTGAGTTTAAGGAGATCCTGGGAACGTGAGTGAAACATCTAACTCCGCACACAAACATGTTCTCTGTAAGCTTTCCCACAAAATAAGCATAGTGCGAGGTCTGTGTTTGGACGGGAAATCCTTTTTTTAAAGTTCAGGGACACTGTTATTTAGTAATATTTACACACAAGACTCGAGGTGTCTGGTGGAGAGTCTGAAGTGTTCTACGTCAGGGACACTTGAGGAATGTCGACTCGACTCGAGACACTGGCTAGTAGAGAGCACCGGTCTTCACTCTAGTCTGGCAATAATTTAAGACCCTAATTACTAACAATATGCTGTATTTATGTACAATATATTTCTCTCTCATGTTATACTTGTCTTTCATCTTTCATATCCCAAATGTGTGTGTGTGTGTGTGTGTGTGTGTGTATAAAAGTATTGGGATGCCTGACCTAACACCAACAGGGACTTTATTAACATTTTATTCAAATTCATAGACTTTAATATGGAGTCAGTCCCCCGTTCACAGCTATAACAGCTTCCTCTCTTCTTGGAAGACTTTCCACAAGATGTTGGTGTTTCTGTGGAAATTTGTATCCATTCATTCTGTAGAGCATTTATGAGGTCAGACACTGATGTTGGATGAGAACGCCTGGCTCGCAACCTCTGTTTCGGTTAATCCCAAAGGTGTTGGATGGGGTTGAGGTCAGACGTCTGTGGATGGGCTTGAGGTCGAGGTTAGGGCTCACTTCCACACTGAACTCATCCAACCATGTCTTTATGAAGCTTGCTTTGTGCATTGGGACACAATTATGGTGGAACAGAAAAGGTTTGTTCCCAAACACTGGTTAGAAGCATGGTGTTGTCCAGAATGTCTTGCAGTGCTGAAGCATCAAGCTCACTGGGAGTAAGCAGTCAAGCCCAAATCCTGAAATACAGGTGTGTCCCAATACTTTTGTCCATATAGTGTATATGCCAGTGGCTGGTACAGACATGATGCCCTTGCAGTGGCTTACAGAATAAACTCTGTGCCAGGACTGTGTGTTATATAGTTCTTGTGGTTAATTATAATGTCCTTAATTGTATTTGTGTGATTACCTGCAGGTCACTGTCCCAAACTGATTGAGACTGAGCTCTGTCGGTGTGCTGTGGAGTGCTGCCCTGTATATTAGAAATGACAGTGACCCAGTTAATGTGTGTTGTCCTGTTAGTCAGAGACACTTGTAGCTTGTGTAAGCACCGGATGTGGCATGTCTGTCTCTAATTGTTTGGTCTAATTTGCCTGTTGCTCTTAATTGCTTGTTTATTTTTGAATCCACCCATTTCTGGAAAAGGTCTCCTTTTTTGTAACCAGTATGTTGTAGATGACGGAGAGACGGAGATCAGAAGAGCAATCTGTGTGGTCATTAAGAGCATTATGACAGGGTTTTTCAGTAATTTCCTTAGAACCTGTCAGCCACTGAGTGCTTCCCTGCCCACGTGTTGATTTATTTCCATCCTCATTAATTCACCTGTGCTATTTAAGCCAAAATGTAGGGACATACTAGGACCTGTTAGGCTGCATCTGACATTACAGCCACATGCCCAAAAACCAGGAGCGCATTACAGGTTCCCTTCATGAAAATGAGAATTCCTTGACAATTCATGAGAATCCAACATAAGGAGCGGTTGTTTTGGGGAAAGCTTCTCAAAATAAATATCCCAAGTGACAGAGAATGGATTCCTGAGAATAATTTAGGTTAATAGTTCGAACTGGATGATTTACAGCAATTTAGTGCATTTCTTTGGAGAGTCATTAATCTCTAAGCTCTTTAGACAGGGCGAGGCACACACACACACACACACACACACACACACACACACACACATACTGTGCAAAAGTCTTAGGCTCTTGTGCAAAGTGTTTAAAGCCATTTATTTGTGCAGCAAGGCACTTTCTAACAGCAATTACACAACTTGACATTCGAATTAATGCAAACACACAATAAACTTGTAAATGATTCCAAGATTCGTTTTGTTTGTAAAAAGTGCTTAATGTTTTGTGGTTGGAAGACACAGGTTCGGTTCCAGATTTCACCTGGATGCCTCAAGCCTTTGCACTGTTTCGGGAAACTCCATCAGTATTGAATGAGCTGAACCAGATTTACTATGTTAATCTAATTTGTATACATTCTAATATTTGCTTTTAAAACAGATACTGCTCACCTACATTTTAATTAATTTTCCTGATGCTCTAAGACTTTGGCACGGTACTGTACATACAGCCAAGCAGAGCGAGAGAGAGAGAAAGAGATATAACTGCCAAAACTCTAGCCTCAACACTGTGAATTAGAACAATGTTGATAGCTGAGAGGCTTTAGTTAGAGCTAGGAAAAGCTTCAGATTATAAAGTGATCAAGAAGATCTCCCCAGACTCACACACTCTGTTTAAAAGGCATTTATCAGAGACTCAGAAGACTACTGAAAATGGTCAAATACACAAGTCAGTAGACTGTCTTTTGCAAAAACGAAGTGCTGAATTAAACAAAAAGCCATCGTAAATCTGGAACAGGTTCTACCTGGATTATGTCCTGAGGATTTCCCATCCCGTCTCTTACATAAGAATCCGTTAATGCGCCTTATGCAAGGCAGTTCACTCTGATTATTCAGCATACTGGCAGAGCAGTTGGCATCATGCACTAACACTCAAATATACATATTTGTGTTTAACTCTTGTCCATGCTGGAAGCCAATATACATTTACAAATAAAGTACAAGAAGTTCACTCTGATTATTCAGAACCCTGCTAGGCCCGTTGCCACCAAATAATAGCTTAAAAGACTGCTGTATTTCTAAGATTTTCAGACGATCTCTGCTTGTTTAAACGCCACACGTGGGCCATGGTCAGCATACGATCATCATTTTTCTCGTGTCTAGTCAAAAATAGCTCAGTCATTCCCTCCACTGGTGACTCAGCAGAAAATCGTTTTCAACCTACAGAGTCCCACACACACACACACACACACACACACACAAAAACACATACTGCACTGTCCTGCACTGTCCTGCATTGCCCTGTTATCTTTCTCTGGGTGCATTTCAGAGCGTGTAATATAATCCAGAAACCCTTTTAGGCTAAAACAGCCATAATCCTTGTCGAGGATGAAGTGTGAGTGTACCAGAATGCACCTGCCCTTATGTGCAGTGTGAGTGTGTATTGCTGTTGTTTAGTCTCTGCATTTACTGCACTGCTGAAGACAGCAAAGGGACGGCTAACATGCCATTTTTGTGTCACAGCCTCAGAGACAAACATCAGACCAGAGTGAATGCTGCAGGGGATTTTTAATTCATCATCTCTGAGTGGTTCTCAGGCCTAGTGCCACTTCTTTGGCAGGTGGTGGCCTGGTGGTTAGGGAGTTTCCCTTATGATTGGAAGGTTATAGGTCTGAGTCTCAGGACTATCAGTGACACCACTGAGGTACCCTAACACTGCTCGCCGATGCTATTGTTGGCTGCCCACTGCTTCCCTCACAGTAAACGTCCTATTATTAAGTCTTAAATGAGTTTCTGATAGAAGGAGAAACACAACACACAGTAGTTTACATGACAGTTAAAAAAAATATTAAAAAATATTTATTTTGAGCCATTCATCAATTTTAATATTATAAATGTTACAGTTTTCAAGGTAGCGTCAGTAACCGTGCTGTTTGTTAGTATTTGTAATCACTATGTCATGCACTGATGCACGTCACTAGCAGATGCAGTGGAGTTCCACTGAGTGGAAACTTCCTGTGGTTTTACTGGTTTCCTTCTCATTGCAGCCCAACACAAAAATATTCTTTGTACCTGATGCAAACACAGGGAACCACTTTTTTTAAAGCAAATGACGGCCAGGTTCCGGCCTGCAGTGATACATGTAATGAAATTCTCAGTTTATTAGAGTAGTAATAACAGAGAGGCATGTGTATTCTTTTTAAACTGAAAACACAAATATAGTTTTTTCTGGGTTACTCTTACAATACATGCTATAAAACACGTATTGCTCGAAAAAGGATGTGTTTCTAGATTAGACTTTGTAGAGCAGTGGCCCCCGGGTCCGGGGGCTGCAGAGTCTAAACGATGTTTTATTTTGAAAAATGACCGGATATCCTTAATCTATGACTCACTCTTGTTAATAAAGCTGCGAGTACACATTGGATTTACATTTATTATTATATTTTAAAGATACCCCATTATTATATTTTTTAAATATCCCCATTTTTATGCGTATCATTTATTTGT
>JBBPDB010029185.1:0-11942 GCA_037974465.1 Brachypetersius altus | reverse complement strand
TGGTGGTGTCGGGTAGTGGAGAATGGTGGTGTCGGGTAGTGGAGAATGGTGGTGTCGGGTAGTGGAGAATGGTGGTGTCGGGTAGTGGAGAATGGTGGTGACCCCTTACTGTCATAGTACCTCAATTATGTCTATTTAGGTCACAATACAGCCAATACAAATCTACTAAAATATGCATGCTACAGCTTTCGATATTGATGCATCATACTGGATTGCAGCATCCGTGATCAAAAACGAGTACATTAGGACGGGATAGCAACCTCACAGGGAGCAAAAAGTGGCATTTCATGAAATATTCATTCTCATTAGTGATCAAGACCACACAGCTTTCCCATTTTACCACTGCTCTACCTCAAATCCTCATCTTGTGCAGCGTGACCGTTTGAGGGCCATGTTGAGGGTAAATGTTGGGGGGTCATATTGAGGGTCTGGAAAAATCCAGCCCCCCCCTGGGGCATGTTTCACCGGCCTGTTAGTTTTATTGTGGCAGTGCAAAATGAAACCAGTGGCTGCGATAGGAGCGACCCATCCAGAACGGAGCAAAATCAATACGGCAATATCAGCCGGGCACTTATCAGAGACGCACTGATCTTCAGGGGTCACTCAGGAGCAACTGCAGCTAAGTGGGGGATTGGATGGTGGAGCGTTTGGAGCAAATCTGATCATTGCAGCCTGGGGAAGTGGACAAGTACAGAGGAGCTTAAAACAAAAGACTATGGGCAAATAAAAACAAACAACGAGCACAAAAGACCATTAAAGAAATAGTTTGACCAAATCTACCCAGCAAGCTACAGGATGTTGACCATGTTTAGTGTCTAAAATCTATTCACATATGAACTCTTTGTTATTTACAGAAAACAGTAATAATGGCGAATAGGAAGTCAACTTCAACAAGGTCTGAGGAAAGCATGATTTCAGAATCAGAAAACATTACTGATCACAGAGGAAACTTCTAATGTTATGACTGCACACAGACAATAAAAAATATAAAGTCTAAATAAAATCAAATAAAAAACGGCCGAAAATAAATATAATACAAATTCCAATATGTACAAATGGTGGCGTATTATTGAATTAGTAGCAACACAAGTACTGGTTTTGAGTTGTTCTCTTTACCAAGTATTTTATTGAATAGAACAGAAATAATAATAGATAAGTATTATGGACAAAAGTTACAATTAATTAAAATACATAAGCTAATACTAAAATTGTGGAATAACACGACATAGGCAAGGAGTAAGCATCATACTAACTGATGGGGAATAAGCAGTACCCTGTGGATGGAAAGAAGCTGTTTTTGGCTGAACTATCGCTTTAAGGGCTGAGCAAAACCCCACAGCATGCACGGAGCTTATATATAGCATCAGAGCAATAAAAATGGCCAAGCTCATAACTGGACCTGACAGTGTCCCTGTAGCTGTGTGAAACTGGCCGAGAAAATTGGTCACATGACCCGCCGGCAATCCACACCTATGGGCCTCTTTTCTCACCCAGCAGCGCTGTGGGAAAACTTGTTGGAAATACAGTGAAAAGAAAAGCAGTAGCACTGTTCCCTCTAACCACTGGCAGCGATCATTTATATACCCAATGCTGCACCATGACATCAACCAAACTGGGAGCTTTTATAAGGCCCAGCTTGGTTGTTCTGACTGGACTCTAAGTTGTAATCTATGACCAAAAATGGAAGGTGTTAAAACAGTGATGAAATAATTTTCCATTGTATTGCATTTTTGTTTACTTTGATAATCAGTTATCCAATAATAACATTTAATGATAAAAGCTCATTTTCAGTCTTGTTTGTGCATCAAATGCAAATCACTTCAAAGTTAGTGGTCTCTGGTGTTACTAAACATGCTTGTGGCATACAGAGTCCAAATATTTTATATTTTTTATTTCATTTATATATTTTTGTATTTACACAGCACAGTACTGCACATAGAAATGCAGACATCTGCTCTTTATAACACTACAAGGGTTCCACTATAAGTCACTTACCTATAATAACAAAGTTATATAATTATAAAAACACAACAAAACCATGAAAAAAAAAAAATTATATCAACTTCATACTAACTTATATTCTGTATTGAAGGATTTTCCTGTTTTCAATCTACCATACACTACAGATACAGCACTTAAGGACTGGGTTAGAAAACATAGTATTCCTACAGATTCAGCAGATTAAGTGATTAAGCTAGAGTATCTCTTCATATGAGAAACCTATATTTCTTCTATTTTTATCCGCATGTTCATTATATTGTGCTCTATCTAGCATCACTATCATTTATTTCTCCCACACACCAAAGTCAGCAATATTCTCGATTCTGTGTCGGGAAGATGGGCCGTGCGCTGCGAATGATGCTCCTACAGGCATTCTGAATAAGACCAGAGGGGCCAATTAGAGTGAGAAAGGAAAGCAGAGGGAGTCCCAGGAGTGAAGCCTAAGGGGAGATTACAGTCAGTAGTGGAAATGCGGGATAACGGGAATGACGAGGCACTGAATTCAAAGGAATGCAGGAAGGTTGGAAGGTTGCTTAAAGAAATACTCTAGAAATACTCCAGTATTCATCATCAGCAGCAGAAATAAAAATACTGACTCTAAATACACAAGAAGCCAAAAGGCAGTTGCTGAATTCTGGAAAGAATACGCTTTTGTAGAAAACATCAATACTTCAGTCAATATCTGTAAATTGAAGGAACAGTTCAAAATCAGTATGACCTACTGTGAACTAGATAAAAGGACAAGACTTCACTGCGCAGACAGCCTATTTACACAACAAGGTCGGTTTTCACAAACCACATCAGGAGCAAAAGCACTAATCTAGAATCAGTTTTTGGGACAACTTTCACAAATTCAAAGGAGTTTGATCCAAGATCAGTCCACCTTAGGAGTGTTTTGTGGTGTTTGAAATGGCTGCCCATAACACTGAGGTTTTGTTCATTGTTTTAGTGCACAGTAAGTCATATTCTGTCCTAAATCACATCCTCCAGTCTGCTCCACTTTGATGAAGAGCTGGATGTAGTTTGAATGGGTTAAGAAAAACTTTAGGGGGTCTATTTACAAAAAAGATTTGGATGACTACTGACTATGCGTTAGTAATGGTAGGCTCGTAACTCCAGTTCTAAACTAAAGAAGCCGAATTCAGACTCCAAACACATCTCAGTTGATTAACTGCACTCACTCGCCAGACTACTCACATGTCTGAGCACTACTGAACACTGGGAAAGAAAATATAGTTAAGTGTCCCATCACTGATGTCAATCAAATCAGAGAGGAGAGAAAATCCTGTCTTTGCGGAGAATAGCAGGCTTGTTGAGTCGTGGGTGAAATGTAGATATAAACCCTTGAGGACCAATCACACATGACCTGAACCTGCAAAACACATCCTTAAACTAAAACACACACACCTCATGCTCATAGGGTTCTGCTAATTTTCTGTTTACTTTTTACACTCTCCTCTTTTTTTTCCACTTTCACTTTTGTATCGTTTTGTGTGTCAGCCCCTGCCTTGAACCTTTCTGAAAGCATAACATTTTACTACTTGAGAAGGAGGAGAAGAGGGGGCTTTAAAATCCAGTATGGATTTTAGTACCAGAGGAAGAGAGAGAAAGGGAGAGAGAGAGACAGAAAGGAGGGGGAATAAATCAGCTATCCGGTCATGTTTGGGTTAGATCCGTGCCAAAAGTAATCCACACAGCCTCGGTGCTAACGCTCAGCCTTCACACATATTTTGTTTGAAAAGAAAACATTTGTTCTCTGTCAAATCGGCGGCTCGTCATCACTGACGGACAGCCACTGGGACGGACACTCGCGCTCAACATTTCAGACTCTCACACAGAAAATAATAACACTGAATATCATCAGCGTTTTAACGATATTCACTCAAACTCTCAGAACGTACCCACAGAAGTCAGAATGGCGTTACAGCTCTAAAGCAGAAGGCCAGTTCTCACAAAGAGTTAGTAATACGACTAGCAATCATACAAACACAGCAGAACATAGCAGAGCTCTCCCTTTAAGAAACCCCAAATTTCTTTCAATAATCAACACAAACAATGACCAACCAATATAGACTGTAAATACTAGTGTTTTGAAAGCTGAACATTGTTATAAGAAACAAGTAAACAGCGTTTCAACTACTTTGTTGATTACTATTATTTTCTAATTGACTAATCAACATATTTAGTGCCTGGTGACTTTTATTAAAGTCATCAAAGTCAACACTGTTATTTTAACGAATTGCCTATTGTGTAATGACCGTCAAGTCTGCAAGTCTGTCAGCAACCAGTCAATAACTATTGTACATCATCAGTGACTAATCACCTCTGCTAATGACCACTTGTCCATTTTGCGGTACTCAACACCACCGACAATTAATCAGTGATGTCAGGGACTAAATCAACTTCGTTGATGACCAATAAACTTTGTCAAAAGACGAAGTTGGTTCACAGATTGCTCATTGACAATGTCAATCAACAATGGTTTCAACAGTATCAAATAAACGGTAATTACAACAAAATATTTGTCAGCAACTAATCAATGACTTCAGCAACTAATCAAAGATGTTGACAAATTAACAGTAATGAATCCTCTAGATCAGCTGTCCCCAACCACCGGCCTATGAGTCATTTGGTACCGGGCCGCACAAAAAGACAGAATAATAATATTTTGTTGATTATTAGAGTCCGAAAGACCTTTTTGGCCAGTATACCAATCAACAAAGTTGACAACTAACCGACAGTAGATTAATCGGCTTTGTTGGCAATCAACGTTGCTGAAGACAAAAATACATTAGTTGTCTAGTCTAGTTGTTTGCAGCATAGATTAGTTGTGAACGGTGCTGATAAATTGTTTTTGTCAATGAATCATTGGAGAATTAAGGATGAAGTGGCCGAGTCCAGGCTTCACTGACTCCTCCTATTCCGCAATGGCTGAATCAGATCACACGACGTTCCACAAAACTTTTTCTTCTGCTCTCTTTTGAAGGAGTTAGTTCAGTCAGATTGCTGTACGTGCAATGTGTCTGTTCGTACCTCAAACTCTGCATGCTTGTGGATATCCTCGGCTCTCTGACGGCTTAAGATAAATTCGGCTTCATTCGCCACACGCACCAGGTGGTCCTTCATAGTGTGACTCAGCAGCCTAGAGTGAGAGAGAGAGAGAGAGAGAGAGAGAGAGAGAGAGAGAGAGAGAGAGAGAGAGAGAGTGACAGAGAGAGTGAGACATAGACTCAACATATGTAGGAATCACATGTCTCTCACCCATTCCAGTAACTAAACGCCAACATCCTCTTGAAGTCCCGTATGTTATTCTAGAGTGGACGCTTATTTCACTCTGTAAAATCAGATTTAGTCCAATAACATGGCTGTTAGCAGCTTCAAAGTCTCAAAAGTAAACCAAACCCTGTCATCACACACACATACATACACACACACACGTTAAAGAGGCGGAAAATTACATTTGCCACAGTGGTTAAAAACCAGTCCCACTGAAACAACCACTAATTGATTTGTTAATGATATGCATCTGAAAATACACAAAGGGGGGAGGGAATACGGATATTAACCCTAAACCTAACCCCAAGTCTACTCATGTTGCTGCATGTGAGCAACACTCTCTTCCTTCTCATACGCACATACTTTACATCTAACCCTAAACGTAGTCCTGACATGATTTGAGTCTGATGTTAGCTTCTTCAGCTTGAGATTCAAGGCTATTAAGTAATAAGATTCTAAGTAATAAGCACTGATTAGCATTGGGCCTAAATCATCCCTAGCATAATCTCCAAGACATGCTTACAGTATGTGGTTGCTAGCACTGTACGGCTCTGCAAACACTGATTTAATTCAGATGCTGTTTCTAGCTACGAAACACTTTTATGTTGTGGCAATGATGTATTAGTATTCCACCCATCTAGAAAGAAGCAGGATGTTCAGGCCAAAAGTGTTTGATCTCTTTTCACCATTCTAGTCTAAGCATTAGCATTTGTGTTGTAATTCCAGTGCTGATCATGTTCTGACTAGAGGTGGGCATAGATTAATTTTTTTTAACGCCGTTAACGCCGTTTGTAACGCCGTTTTGCAAAATTTGAATATGGCCCAAACTCTTGCTCACATTGCAGCGAGTGATAAAGGTGATGCAGAGTCAGGCCCAAAAAAGGCCGCAGGGTTACGGAGCCGCTCTCAGCAGGTCAGGAGGCTACGGCCCGTGCAAAGTGGAAGAATAACAGGGGGAAGGAGGAGGGGGGGTAACCCGAGCTAGGAGTTTCGACGCTGGGCAGCGGGGGAGCGGAGGTGCCCTGGACGCTCTGCTGACCCTACATCCCCCCCACTCACCCTAAGCACCATCAATAACGTCAGCCGCGCTGCAGGGAGACACACGCTTTATGGTCCTACACTCCACAGAGGTGCCTCTCACCACACACACACACACTTACACTCACTCTCTCTCTCTCTCACTTTTCTCAACACTGCCAGCTTTTTTCTCCTCTCTCTGTGAGACTTGGATAGTGTTACCAACTCCTACATCGCAAATCAGGCCATTCGCACGAGAGCAGAGCCCAGGCATCTGGAGCTCTGAGGTACATTCAATACTGCTCAGTGATGATGACACACTGTTAGAGAGCATAAATAATCTCTACGACTGTTTTAATCCATTACTGCATGTTGTAGAGGCGTCACTCTGTGCCAAGTCACCAGTTCATGTCTTGTGAATAAGCATATAAGCATTCGTAGGGTCATAGGGTACACAGTTTGTATATATACATACATACAAATATCTATCTATATCTATATATCTATCTCTCTCTCTATGTATATATATACACACAGACACACACACACACACATATATATATTTCCTCTACTATGTCAGAAAAAAAATCTATATGCACTTTTTAATATTGGTTTTAATAAAAGTGTGCCAACTTCATGACTAGTTCGTTCAGAATCAGGTATTTACTGTAGATCGTTTGACGCGATTTTCTTGTCATACATTTCTGTGCCGCAAAGCACATAAAACCCCCCTGAAGCGCAGCTACATTGGAGCTCTATGGCCCACAGAGGACCTTTTTTCACTGCAGAAAAGCTGGACAGTGATTGGACAAATGCACCAAAATTGTCACTTCCAGGGAAGGTCTGCTTCTCTGGGAGTGAATGGAGCAGTGGGTGGGGCCAGGACACTGGGCTGCTGCATGATGATTGGAGGAGTTGTCTAAAGGGCGGAATCCGTATCTTTATTGACAGTATGTTTTAAGTATACACCAGCACTACAGAGATTTGAGATCAGTACCATGAGAAGTTGCGGGTGAAGCTGTACGACAAACTGCTGCACTCTGTGTTGTTTGCTGGTGATATTAACCATTTTTGTTTGTACAAATCATTCTTTATAATAAAAAAAATCATGCAATTTTCTTGACTTTGCTCCTCGTTTCAACTGCTTTTAAATAAAATAAACTGTTTTTCATATTTTGTTCATATAGCAGTTCATATTGCAGTACATGAAAAATAAATATAAGCGCAATTCACTGTTAAATTAATCATTTTTCGTATCAAATCAGTTTTAATTTTATGTCATATTTTATCCAGATGTTTCTTTTTATTTTTCAGTATTGCACACACAATCCACTGACAAAAATTCTTCAGTTTGGTTAATTTTAAGCCACAGCTCTAGTTCACTCCGTTTGTGTGTATGTGATGGCATGAAGGGCAACGGTTTAGGGAGACGACTTCTGCAAAATGAGTTTGTGTTTTTAAACGGGAAAACACAAATGTGTAAACAACACTTTCATCACGAGTCTGAAGATCACAGAGACATTCATTAGCATTCGGTGAGCTCCTGTTAGCACTCAAACGCATTCATTAGCATGAATTAGCACCGCTGACATGCTAATGCTAGAGGCCTCTGCTGAGCAGGACCAGATCTAAGAGCTCTAAACTAGAGAGGACTTCCTTTCATCCCAGTGGGATTCAGGGTAATGCATGAGTCACACACACTTCCTCCCTGACAATCAGTGAGACAATAAAGAGACTGTAAAAACTGAAACCCACCGCTGTGCTTATTTTAAATAACTCAGGCTGATTAGTGTTCAGTTATTTTTTTTTGCTTAGTGTTGATTGATTCTTATTCTACAACAGTTTGTATTCTCTCCTATGCACTTTGAAGTGAACTCCACTTTGATTTTTTTCATTGCAAAACATTTAAACAATTGTGTGCAAAAGTTTGTGCACTCCTAATATAGTGTGCTGATGAACAGTGTACACAGTTTTGTACATTTAATACAACATTACTGTTTGTTTACTGAATATGAACAAACAGAAAAATGTGGCCTATGCAGACTTTACAGCATTATACTGCGTAACATTTTTACAGCAAATTAATAGCAATTGGGCAATAAAATATGCACGAAAATCTCATATTCGAGTTTGTTCTTGGTAGAGGATTTGTTAAAAATCAATTAAACAAGCCATTTGACCAGGGGTATTCAAATGTTTGCATATAACTGTACACCTGATCATATAACTGCACATAGACGCAGCTCTTTACGTAAGGAATTCCCATTCGATCTAAAATGGGAGGTTACATTGTGTAGAGCAGTAATCAGAACAGATAATGGAAAAAGTGGCTAATTTAGGCTGTCAAACGCCAAGAATTACACCCTTACCTGCCCTCATAATTGGATGAGGATTTGTAAGGTACCTTCACTTGTTTACAGTCAGGAAAAAGTGCAGATTAAATGCTCACCTGCCCTCATTTACAAGCTCAATAAAGGCGAGGCCGGCGTTCTTCTGTATGGAGTTCTGCCATTCCTGTAAACACACAAATGTACACCCATGAATACACACACATTATATATATATACTCACACAATGTAACGTTACAATAAAAGAAAATAAACAAAACCAGGAGTGGAAGGTCAGTGTGCATGAAGATGTTTGTGAGAAGAACACATTTAGAAAAACACAGGTTTGGTTTCTGATCTTCTTTCTGCTCTAACAGCACCTGATTTCATTTCAGAAGTGTTTTGATAAGCTAGAACCCAGATGAGTAGTTCTCCAGGAGAGCAAAAGAAAGACACACACACATACAGAGAGTTACTAATTTTATATGAATGAACAAGTTTTGAGGATGTATTTACAGAAAAGATTTGGGTGATTCCTGAGTTCTGGTGTGAGAGACATGTCCCTCCAGTTCTAAACTAAAGAAGCTAAAATTGGACACCAAGCACTTCTTGGTTGAGTGACCATATCTGAGGGAGGTGGAACACTGTATAAGTTAGATTTTTGCCTAATTGTTCCTTTAAAACCCAATTACATCCGCACACTGACCACAGGATGATTCATCTTCCTTTCTGAGGTCACCGCCCGCATCCTGAGCCGCTGCTGCACACCTCCACCACCCAGATAAATGCACCCAAGTACGCATCATTCTTTAATTAAAGAAAGCGATGACCCCAATCAAAGAGCCTTAACGATCCACTCTCTGATGGTTATTGGATTTCCAGCAGTCACTCTGCACCGCACTGATACTGTTTTATGGCATCTGACCTGATGATAGGATACAAGCAGCCATTTGTGACCTCTCAAACTTTGACCCTGACCTCAGGGGCCGACGCCACGGTGACCGCTCGACCCAATCCATCCAGGTCATCTCCCCAAACGTCGCGCTTCCGAAAGGGAACGGATCGATTTCAGCTACGAACATGAAACACTGCTTTAATAAACCTGCAGGCACATTAAACCCTCACTGATACCTGCAGCACGTTATGATGTTATCTGAATTACATTTAAGGAGTGACTGAAAATGTGCCCTTTGTTATTATGTTACTGTATATATGCTTATGTTTCTATTTTGTGTTTAAATGAGAATTCAGTATTAGAAAACAGCTTATTATGTATGTTCAAAAAGATCAACATACAATAATATTAGTCCCAAACTTACATGCTATCTACAAGGTAAAATGCTAGCTGTGATCAAGTGCACTAGCCTCACGCTCATGTATTAGTTCTAATGCAGTAGACACAAACAGTCTCAATATAACACACTAGAAACAAAGTAATATATTAGTTCTGAGTTAACCAGCTACTGATCCCTACAGGACATTAGACCCTCACTGGAATCTATCGCAGGTTATGGTGTATGAATTATCTCATTGTTTCACTAAAACAAACAAAAGTGCAGACCCTAAACTTTCAATCCAGGTGTTAGTGTCATGTTTCTTGTAGAAAACAAAAATTTTAAACTCTCAATGTTCCTTATTTGCATTTAATTTTGTCCTTTTGGCCCCTGGGCCCACCACTAACATTGCACTTTGACCCTCCAAGACAAACCATTTTATGAAAATTACATAAAAACTACATTAAATCATTATACAAAAACTATATTATGCATTCAAGTCAAAAATCTTCCTAGTGGACAGCATTTCTCCTCTGAGGCCTGATCCTAAAGCAAGAGTGTCCACATTGCTACTGTCCTTACCTCACCTATAACTCACCGCACCTTCAGTGCTTCATTACAGCAGTGCTGCCTTTCAGAGATAAGCATTTACCAGCCGGGACATAGCCCATATAAACACTAGATGAGATGTGTTGTATCACACTGTTCCCAAACTCAGCACTCTGTCAGCACTGATTTACTGTTTATAGAGCACAGAGGTCTCTTAGGTCCGACACCAATAGGGTTCCATGTAACATTCCTGGACAATATAGGACCATATATAATATTCCTGGACAATATCTGACAATATATGACATGTCTCTACAATATCTCATAATACATAGCATTTCAGGATAATATATAACAATATATGACATTCCTGCCTAATTGATGGCAATATGTTACATTTCTGGACAATATATAGCAATATAATAAGACTCCTGGAAAATTAATGACAATATATTACACCCCTGTGCAATATAGGACAGTATATAAGATTTCTGGATAAAATTTAGCGTTCCTCAATAATATATGACTATTTATAATGTTCCTGGACAATACATGACAATACAACACTTCTATGCAATACAGAACAAGTATCTAACATTTGAAAATATTATTTCTTTTAACTAAGTGTACATATGTTTACCAGGGGTGTAACAATTCACAAACCTTTCAATTTTCAAGGTTTTCAGCTTGAAAAAGTATTGCCTCATTCTAACTCTGCAATTCAGCGCCTGAAAATGTGCCATGTTATATTATTGTTTAGTTTGTGTTTTATAGAGAAAAGAGCACCGCAGAATTTAGTCTGATCTACTCACACTGTAACAATGTTTGTCACTGTAACAAAGTTAGTCCTCATCTATTGCATTAAAAAATAGTTAATTTAGTCTTGATCTAATGCACTAAATAAAGACTAACTTAGTCCTGAACTACTGCACTAACCATAGACTACCATAGTCATGATCTACTTCACTAACTAAAGGCTAACTTAGTCATGAACTACTCCACTAAAGTCCAAAATAGGCCTGATATAACACAATAGCAGCAATGCAACAACGCAATCAGACATGTTACAATACATTAGAGCACAATCTGATGCATCATATTATTTTTCAGATATTTGCTCTTCATTTACCTCATTTTAGTTTTCTTTATGATTTTTATGATGTTGTGAATGTACGTTTATAAGCTGCTGTAGAAGACTGTTGAGGTAGTGTGTGTTCGTTGAAGGACAGCGTATGGAGCATAACTGAAGCTGCAGAACAGTGAGGCTAGAGGAAAGGTCAGATCACACTGCTTTGATGCTCTGCAGCAGATATATGTTCACTGTGTGTGTGTGTGTGCGTGTATTCTCAGAAGACCAGCCTCAGGGCAGGGACCTGCTATGCTGCAACACACTGATGGAGCTTTCACACAAAGAACAAGTCTGGGTGTGTGTGTGTGTGTGTGTGTGTGTGTGTGTGTGTGTGTGTGTGTGTGTGTGTGTGTGTGTGTGTGTGTGTGT
>JBBPDB010029175.1:10000-11942 GCA_037974465.1 Brachypetersius altus | reverse complement strand
CACAAAGCAGCTTTACAAAATGAAATAAATGTGAAATAAATGTGTGTGTGTGAATGAAATGCCTCTGATGAGCAAGCATTACAATGAGATTAATCTAGATTAAAAAAATTAATCTATGCCCACCTCTAATAGATATATATATATATAGATGTGTGTGTAACATTAAAACCGCTAAACCACTGACAAGCCAAGTGAATACCGATCGTAATAAGATAGTGACACCTCTCAAGAGGTAAGATATATTAGAAGCTGGAAAAATGCACAAACATAAGGATCTAAACCACTTTGAAAAATGGCCAAATTCTAGATGATTAGATGACTGGGCTAAAGCAGTAGGTGGAAGTTTGATTTGATGAATCATATTTCCTTTTTCAATTCAATCCACTTTGCAGTTTACAAGAGGATACATCCTGCAGATTTGACCAGATTGAGATCTGAGGATTTTGAAGTCTTTGCTCATTCCCATACTAATTTTGCACAATGGCAGGGAACATTATTATGCTGATAGATGCCATTGTTTGTCCATTAAGGGAATACCATTGCCATGAAGGTATGCTTGGTCTGCAACAGTGTTTAGGTAGGCTATAAGATTCAAAATAACATACACATGCATTTTAGTACCAGTGGTTTCCCAGCAGAATACTGCTCAGAGCATTAAACTGCCTGTGCTGGCTTGCTTTCTTCCTGGAGTGGGTCCTGGTGTCCTCCCTTCTCCAAGTATGTAATGCAGATTTTTAATATAAAATAAAACATGAATCATCAGGCTTTTTTCGCCCATGGTCAAGCTCCGTGATTCTGATGCTTGTGTGCCCAATATAGGCATATTTGGCCTCAAGCTGTGATGAACTGTGTATTCTGATACCTTTCATAGCTGTTAACTTTTTCAGCTGTTTGTTTTAAAGCAGCTGTTTGGCGGGATCAGACCAGATGGGCTAGCTTTCGCTCCGTACATACACAATCACAATGTGTGTACACTGTTAACATCTTGGTTTGAAAGTATTTTTAATGCTATAGAACCTGTCAAAGAGGTTCTCCACATTCACACATCTCATCTACAAAAATGGCTTTTTAAAGAACTGTCCCCTGAACAGTTCTGGAAGGTTCTTCAGTGGCATATTTGGCATCTCTGTTTAAGATTGACATGTCACAACAAAGAACACCAGTATTACAGTCATTTAGAAGTATAAATCGCGTGTAGTAATCACAATCTGTCAGAGCTCTTACTAGCTTTAGTACATTTATAACATCCTTGTTGGCTCATGTTTCTATGGTAGCTAGCGGTGAAACGCTCCAAGTGCAATATGCTCTTCACCTGCTGCCATGTTAACACAACCTGCTAATTAAGCAGTGCCAGGCACTCATGAGATCCATCAGTAGAGTGTTGGCACACAATCCGCCGGCATTTACATGACTAGTGCATGAAACAGCTCTGTCACGGACATGAGCGAAGGTGATTCGTGCTTGGCACGCTGGTGAAATCCAGTCTGCTCTGTGCACCTTAATAAGAGGAACGTTTTTTTACTAATGCCCACTCTTAGCAGCCTGATGGAGAAGAGTTACTGATAATCTATTTATGTTTCATAAATCTGTTTATGTCCCTCTTTCGTTTTTGTAACAGTTGTTTTTATTTGACTGGGCATGTTTTTAATGAGAGTTTGGTTTAATTTTAGTAGTAAATTCAATTAATAAATCAATGTGTGATTAGAAAGTGTGATGTTGATTTTGAAATAATACATGACTTCAAAAAAAATCTCCAAAAAAAAAATTCAGTGACATTTAAACAGATTTTAATGGCTGGTGTATTTTGAATGAAATATAGTGATAGTAAAGATACCATATATATAGGAAAAATAAAAATGACTGCTCCTAAATTAAAACGCATCAAATTTTTTCAAATCGAATATCCTATATATTGAATAAAAAACACGTTGAGGATGGATCG
>JBBPDB010029175.1:0-7500 GCA_037974465.1 Brachypetersius altus | reverse complement strand
AACCTAGCTGTGGTCAAAACATGCCGAGGTTTTGTCTGGTCTCCCTATTCGACCCATCCAGATCATCCTGCCCTCCGTGATCCACTTGAGAAATTAAAACGGGGAAGCATTTCTGTCAGAGCAAAGCTCGGGATTTTCAGTCCAAATCACCAAGGAGGGACTAATGAAATCATCATAATCCCCCCGCCCCTCGGACCGCACCGCTAGCATGAAATCTCCTGCCTCTGCGTTCATTTGCTATTCCATCTTTAAAAGGGACAAGAGAAGACGAATCAATATATCGCACTGCTTTGAAACGAGAGACACAGAGACAGAGAGAAAGAGAGAGACAGTGAGGGAGGAAGAATGGAAATAAAGTGGCAATTAAGACATACGTGCCCGTCCCTTGCACAGCACCGTCTCGTTCTGCATGCTTTATGCAATTGTCAGCTAAGTGGGGATATGATGCTGATGAAGGTGTAATTGAGAAGGGAATAAACATTGCCCCCCTCCTTCTCCTATCATCATGTCAGAAAAGGGCTGGGGACACTCTGGCCTTCTGAATTAACCTCCTCCTACAATCGGTCCCTGAGGCCGTGCTATAATTCTGTATACAGTAATACAGTAATGACATTCCGATAGTCATACGCGTCATAAACCCGGCCTAGTCCGATTTGGAAAGTGCAGAGGATCAGCTGCTCCAAGTCATGTGGATGATCTGTAATTTTATAATGAACTGCAGGGCCATAAAGAGCTCAGCACTATATTGGTTTTATGATTTTTCTTTAAAAACTAATTTCCAGAACGATGAGAGAGCTTTTCTTTTTTTTTCTTCCTTTTTATTATTATTATTTTTTCGAATTTTCACAACTAGGGGACATTTTTTCTTTGTTCAGTCATTATGAATCCAAGGCAATGTATAATTTGTGCCAACATTTACTTTAAGCTAATATTTGATTCTCTTAATATAAGGGTGCTGCTTCTGAAAGAAGTAGTCAGGTGTGGTTTTGCCACTATTTTGTTTATTTTTCAGATGCTGGAATTACCACAGAGAAGTCTGGAATTAGTAGGTTAGTATAGTTTAAGAGATATGCATGTTATTCTCTTTGAATATATTTGTTTAAACAAATTTTAGGAAGTTAGTAATACATTTGACAAAAGTAATACGTAAAGTAATACTAGATGAGTTAAACAGAGCTATAGATGAGTTCTACTGATCGAGAAAGATTGAGAAAGAAGTTTACTACACACACACACACGCACACACACACACACACACACACACACACACACATATATTCAGCCCATCTTCATCATTCCAGTGCCACCTGACCTTTGGCTTATATTCCATTTCCATAACATTGCACCCACTTCTCCAAAGCTCCCAGTTTGTTTTTGTTTTTTGTTTTTTTTCTTCCTTTCTTTTTTTTAAGGCCATGGGTAGTAAACAACCAATTTTTATTCTAGGGAATAGCTTCGGCCTCCATCACCCTCCTGTTTGCTTTCTGCCAGGGGCGTGTGGGAGAGAGCCCACCGTCGAGTGGTATTGTGATTTTTGTGCTGCGATAAGTCCATAAATAAGATTAATATGGTGTTGAGAAGGTTGTCGGTGGGCCCGGCCTAAAGGAAATAAGTTGGCTGTGAACAGACACCACTGTAAACCGAATGAAGCAGTGGGTTCCAGGCCCAGATAATGTGATCATGAGTCCATGTAACTCAGCATGACAATGGGCGCTGCGCTGCTCACCCTCCACGCCACACTGTTGAGAATGGATTACCCAGCCGCAGTGGCACACTGCACAACCATTTTCAACCTGCCACTGAGATAGTGGCCAGATTAAAGGCTGCAGGCGTGCGCACACACACATACACACACGCGCGCGCGCGCACGTGCACACAAACACGCAGTTAGTCATGTAGTTATTTCACACATAGACCTACATGCTCACGTATACAAGGGCTCGTATCCTCAGCCACCACCACACACACACACACACACACACACACACACAAACACAAACACACACACATACATTCAACATATGCTTTCAGGAGGTGCATGTCACACTTCCACAGGAACGTTCAGCCTTCACCTCCGATTCACATTTTGTCAAACTCTCTCTCTCTCTCTCTCTCTCTCTCTCTTTCTCTCTCTCTCTCCAGGCTTTTATAAATGTAGGTATTTTGTAACATAAGACTATATAAGAACACATAACTCTCAATTTTAAGATAAATTCTAATCTATAGTGTAAAAGGTAGATTTTTATTTTCTCTTTAGGTGCTGGAGTCAGGTTAGTAACTCCCTGGAGTGCTAAACCAAATGCCCAACTTTGGCCCATGGCTCACACTTTGTGCAGCCATGAAATTTTGTAACTTTCTTGTCTAGGTTTTTGCTACTTGTTTTTCTAGTCATTTGCGAATGCCATGGTCTGCCCTTTATATTGCATTAATATTTCTTTATAAATGGACCAACTGAAATGACCCCTAGATTGCAACAATATGCATAAAAGTTAAAATGTTTTGTTCCTCCTTTTGGTAAAATGCTTTAATTACTTTCTTTTGGTATTAAAAGGTATTTGTTACGTGAGAAATATTCAGCAGCAGTCGTGGTTTAGGCTGAAGCTCTGCTGCATCTGCACTGTATGCTGGAATTCACAGTTGTCCACCTCTTACAGTTTGTAGCCGTGCTAGGGTCTTCATTTTTGTCTACACATGGAGTCCTGCTGGGTCTGGTGGACCCATTGCATTTTGGGGCTTTTAATTCAACATATTCAAACCTTTTTTGTTAAAATTCCCAGCTTAAGTTTATTTAATCCCATTTGAAAGTAATTTAAACAAAACCTTTTCAATGTGTTCCCTCTACCGTTGTTAAATCACATTTTTGTAAAGAAATGCCACTCATCTTTGTTTGTTTTTATTACAATATTCATGTTTCCTCACAGAAAATGGCCAATGAATCTTAGTTTGAAAAAATAATTATTTGTATAATTTTTCTTAAGCTAAAAACCGAGAACAGGTCCCACAGACCCGAAGACATTATAAGGGTTAAAATACTTTTAAAGAGTAACATAAAAGGGGAACAATATAGTGTTAAAAACCTCTCCGATAACAAATATACACTGTCTGTATGAACAAGAGCGAGGGTGAATAGCTGCTTCTGTGGAGGAGGTCTGTAAGTATAAAACATAGACACTTTTCTTGTTAATTTTCAGGCTCATATGAACCCTACATCCACATAAAAAATCATGTTATTGAATTGCTGAAAGTAATAAATACACTCTAACAGAACATATTTTGTCCACTTATATGGCTAGAATAAAATATACTGCATTTTGAATTGTTACGTTTGAGCAAAGACAAATTACACAAAATCACGATTTAGTATTTTGACACTTTGAGGACACTTACACTGGTGTCCGTGGCCCAGTGTGTTCAGACTCCCCAAAATCAGATTCGGCCCTTCATAAAGACACATAACGGTAATTGTTCATAAAAAGATCTCATTTCTAATAGAACAAAAGGCAGACTAGTCTATTTTCATCAGCAGTGCATAGACAGCTCTGGCATCTCTTTATCAAACTCCCTATAACATTTACATTTACGGCATTTAGCCGACGCTCTTATCCAGAGCGACGTAAATTAGTGCTTAAGGAGTCCACAACTGTTTCTTACCTGAAAAACCAGCTTAAATCCATGTCAACTATTTAACCAAGACACTGCAGTCAGAGCATCTATACAACAGCTGTCAAATAATAATTAGCCAACACCTACCAAACTCCAGAATCTGCAATATGATATATTCCTTATTAATCATTTTATAAATATTTGGTCTAACCTAAAGATTTTTGCTAGTGAGTTGTGTGACGTGGCTTGAGATCACACACTTTTTGTATGGGGAGCAGCAGACAGAGGGAGATGCTGTTTTCTGCCAGGTGCCATCAGCAATTTTACAAAAATACTCTGACAGTAAACACTTCACCTCAGCAGAACATTTTGGTCACTGAACTCAGGCTCTGGGCAACAAAGTAAATCTCAGGAAGTATCATGTCTGTGATAATCCATCCAAATCCATCTGGTTTGGGTTCAGGTCAGGTTTCAATAGAGTGATATTAGTCCGGCTAGGATGGGTCGGGTCAAGTATGGGTCCAGATGTAGATCTCTGCTTATGTGGAACAAATCATAGACCTTCTACAGTCCATTCATGCAGTCCACAGTACTGACCCTGCAGGCTCACACACACACACACACACACACACACACACACACACACGCACACGCACTAAGAGAAAGCATCGGCAGCTAACATGGCCTTCGTACTTCGCAGCTCTTCATCGGATTGCTGTATGGATTGTTATATTCACTGAAGTAATCCTTATTACTCAGCGTCCTCAGGGAGCCATTTACATTGATTTTTCTCTTCTCTTCATTTCTTCTCACTTTTTAATACTCATTCTACAAATCATTTGCTTTCTACAAATAATTTACACAGACAAACTCTTTTCTCTCCTCATATCAGTGCGATTTCTGGTCTGAGTGTCTTTATTTAAATCACTCCCAGCAGAATGGCACACAACACATCAGCCTCAAAAAACAAATCACTGTAGTGTTGCGCGCCGCTGCAATTAGGTTAAAGTGTGATGGAAGCGGACGCTGTGTAATTTGGGCCTGGCGGGAGGTTGGTGGGAGGCCGAGGCAGGATGATAAGAGCGTTTGGGCGTTCGGGTGCTCAGAAGTGTGTGTATGTGTGTGTTTGTGTTGTCTTTCGGCAAACCACTTCATTACGGGTGTGTGTGAAGCGTGCGCTCAGTGGGTGGGAGATAGCCTCCCTGAGGAAGAGCGCTACTGCATCTTTCCCCCCGCTGACACTGCCGCATACATCACCACCCTCCTTCCAGTCAGCCGCACCCCTCTCTCTCTGTCTCTCTCTCTCTCTCTCTCTCTCTCTCCTCACTTTATTATCTGTTTATTCTCCTTCTGCTCCCTCTGTCTCTTTCCTCCTCTCTCCCTTCCTCTCCTCGAACACTCTCCTTCTTTTTTCCCCTCTATTTTTGTCTGTGTCACCCCCCCATGAGCACACAAACACACACAACCACCCACACAATAAATCTTCTTTCCGGTCGTAATGAGAGGCTTGGGAAAATCAAGAATCTCCCTGGTCGCCCATCACCAGCATTGAGCATCATTTACATCCATGATCCCTCATCATTACCTGTGTCCTGCTTTATTCATTACCTGGGGGTCTGCTTCCTCCACCCAGAACTCTCCACATCTACCTCCGTCAGCTACTTCCGTCAGCTACCTCTGCGTCTGCCTCTCAGCAATAACCTGTTAAAGGCAAGCTACTTTGTTTTGCTATTCTATTTAAATGTAATTATGTAACTGCAACGATGTAAAATTTGCTCATTCAAAAAATCCTTTTTTACATTCCATATTAACGGGTTCGTTTTTTGCACTTCTAGCTTCGTCTGTATGGCGAAAAAGTGATGCAAATCCATTAATTAAAACTAAAATGTAATTGAAACTTCTTCTTACAAGCAAAATAGCAGATTGAAAGGTTAGAATTCTCTGCTAAATAATAATAATAATAATACTAATAATAATAATAATAGTAATAATAACAATAATAATAATAATAATAATAATAATAATAGTAATAGTAATAATAATAGTAATAATAATAGTAATAATACTAATAGTAATAATAATAATAGTAATAATAATAATAATAGTAATAATAATAATAGTAATAATGATAATAATAATAATGATGATGATGATAATAATAATAATTATTATTATTATTATTATTATTATTATTATTATTATTATCATTATTATTATTATTGATCACTCTGCAGTCCTTATAGTCCATACAATCAAATAAAAAAGTAAAATACTGCATATAAAATGACATTCTTTGTTGACATTCTTCTTTGCTCTTTGTTGATGTTTAAATATGTTCACATTTGAGTGCACATTTTATTTTTTATCAGTTTAGCATATTATTATCAGTTTAGCATATTGGTTGCATATATTTATGTATTTCTTTATTTATATAACATGTCGTGCTTTTTGCCGAGCCCACATCTTATGTTTTGTTTGTTTTTTATTATTATGTGCAGTAATTCCAGTGGGCAGCTGTGGGTTCTCTGAAGAGGATTTTTGTGATGTCACAAGCATGAACCCTCCTGCCCGTTCATTGCCCGACAGTTAGTGTTATTTGAGTGGAGGGTGTTAGGGCCTTTGCTGAATGTAACAGATCCAGATATTCCAAAAGATTTCAGCCTCGGGTTGTTTCATATGTATTTCAGCCTAGACCTTTGTAACATAAACCTCTCTCATGTTAACTTTTCCTTCCCATCTTCATTCTGTCTATGGACTCAGATGATTAGCACATCATCAGGTGGACTCCACCTATAACGTTCAACTATCTGGCTGAACCAGCCTCCACTTTCGTCTCATCGTCTCTTTTTCCTGCTTTTTTAACCTAATGTGTTGCACCATCAAGACAATCAATATCATCATAGCAAAAATATTGATATCAGATACTTCCCAGCTTCTTGATGCGGCATTCCATTGAATACATAGATTACCGTGCTGTACTTTCCCTTTTTTCTGTTGCAGTTCCCAAGCAATAGCAGCAGGCAGGCAACCGTGGCCAAGAAGAACTTAATAATCAGAAAAGAAAATTGATTTTCCAGAAAGGGATTCAACTTTGATAAGGTATTAGTATGAGAGAGAAAACGCTCTGAATCTTCATTACACCACTTTGATATGCACTGGAACTACCGTTAATAGAGAGAAAGAATGAAAAATGAAGCTAGAAAATAGATTTTTACTTTTTAAAGAAAGACACCAAAGCCAAGCTGGTAAAGCTAATATAATGTGGGGATTGATTTTTTGTTCCTTAAGGATGAGGTTGAAATTAGATAAAGGCAAAGACTGGGTGAAAAAGTTTGTTAGATTATATTCCATGAAGGAAGATCTCTTTTGATTTCTTTTTCTTTTTTTTTTTTGGTGGCTTGGCTCAAACAGCCCAGACTCTTAAGACACAGCAAACAGTTTCAGACCCGATCAGAGCTAAAGACACACTGAGAGGTGGAGGGCAATTCTGCAGACTTGGCAGAAGGTTTTGAAGAAAGGTAATGAAGGGTTCAGTCGGAGGGATCATACTGTTGGAAAGAGATTTCTTTCTTTCTTTCTTTCTTTCTGTCTTTCTTTCTCCCTCTCCTTTAAAAAAATCAGGCTCATCAAGACTCTTTAATAAAGTGTTATTAATCTTACTGATATTGATTCTGTCACCAATACTACTCTCTGTAATTTGTTGCAAAAATAAAGACAGCAGAAGAAAAGATGCCAAAAGATTCAACAGTCATTTTTTTATTCATTTTAAATACAGGGAAGGAGAGCAATCGCTACAGATGTCTGATCCACAAATGTTTGGTGGTCAGGATCGCATGCCAGGCTAGTACGAACACTCTCTCTCTCTCTCTCTCTCTCTCTCTCTCTCTCTCTCTCTCT
>JBBPDB010029166.1:0-11942 GCA_037974465.1 Brachypetersius altus | reverse complement strand
CTGACTAGCCTACTACTGCGGACATTACTGGAACTGACTGAATAGACTTACTGCTCACTGTGATGCTGGATCTAATGTTTAACTAGCGCTACACTTGCATATTTTGATTGGATGAGCATATTTGATTGGATGTAGTTTGTTGTGTCTGAATCACAACAAACTACATGTATGTCATTGATCGGTTGCATTTGAAGGGCGAAAAAGCAAAACAATAATGTTGCATTATCGAACGTTACGTTGTGTGTCATGGATACTGACAACGGCTCCAAATCTCCCGACCACTATGTTGATCTGAGACAGCAAGACCAAGACAGCGAGACCAAGACAAGACCGAGGGATATGAGACCAAGACAAAAGGCCGTTGAGACTTTGACAAGACCAAAACCACAAAAAAAGTGGTCTTGAAACATCCAACTCTACTATAAGGTCTTGTAATATTTTAATATCATAAATATATACACATACACACAAACACACACACATACACACACACACACACACACACACACACACAAGTCGACATGTTGTTTGTTGATGTCATCAAACAGACACAGCAGAGGAACACAATAGAAAGGGGAAACAGCTGTGATCTGCAGTTTTTTCTTATCAGTCAGAAGCTTTTCTATAAAGCTACTCAGCTCCTCTGGACGACTCCCTGTAGTGCTAGCATCATCTGTGTTAGCCAGCGGACGCTGTTTCAGATGGCCATACATAACGCTAGTACTTTTATTGTACTTTAACATGACTTACAGATGGGGCAGCTGGTAGCCTAGTGGTTAGGCACCTCTGAGGTACCCTGAGCAAGGTACCGTCCCCACACACTGCTCCCCGGGTGCTGTGTTCGTAGCTGCCTCCTGCTTCACTTGGTGATTGGGTTAAATGCAGAGGAAGAATTTCGTGCTGTTCACACTGTGTGCTGTGGTGTGTTCACGTATGACAAATGGTCACTTTCACTTTAGAGCATTTCTGAAGTCCGGCACTGATGTTGACCGAGAAGGGCTGGCTCGCAATCTCTATTCCAGTTCGTCCCAAAGCTGGCTGTTGAGGTCAGGGCTCTGTGTGGGCCATTTAAGTTTTTCCACACCCAACTCATTCAACCATGTCTTTAGGGACCTTGCTTTGTGCACTGGGGCACCGTCATGCTAAGGAGTGACCTGCAATCTCACCACACTGAAGGATTTTTCATAGTTGCTGGCAACTACAGTTATGCAGACTGTTAGAGGCGGTTTTACCCAAATTCCACCAACATATCCATTTCACAACCAGAGGAGCTAATATACTGGACTTGGTGTACACAAAGCTGATCAGATCATGGCCAGAGTGAGCTACTGAAGCCCTGCAAGACTGCTTTGGGAGCATTTTTTTTTTAGAGAAGTCGCGACCACTGGCCAACACACAGACTTAAATGAGTATGCTGAGACAGTGACGGTGTACATCAACAAATGTATTGGAGATGTCACTGTCATCAAACCCGTTAAGATGCGTGCAAACCAGAAGGCGAAGTCCACAAACTGCTAAAAACATGGGATGTTGTCAAGAAAGTCAAAATTATACAAAGATAATTATAACTATATTTAGAATTGTAGTTTATGATCACATACTTTTTTCCCATTTACTCATTTATACTTGTATAACTGTGTATGTGTATTTGTATGTACATAAATATGTATAGTTATGTATGTGTAAATATATATAAGAATGTTTATATCTATACTACCATTCTGTATACAACACTTTGTTATTGGCTTCCTAATGTATTTTATAGTATTTCATGTTTTAAGTGAAGTATTTGTAAACTTAAATATATTTATAAATATATAGGTTAACTTTTAATCCCCTTGTTTTCTACCTACAATTGACTTGTCTGAGTGCTGCTGTTTTGTTCTGTTCTGTTCTATGTTGCACCTATGGTCCAGGAGGACAATATTTCGACTCACTGTGAACCATATGTATATGGCTGGGAAGACAAAGCTTTACTTACTTACTTACTAATAGAAAGGGCCTGTCCAAAATGTCTTGGTATGCGATGCATTAAGATTGCCCTTCACTGGAAATAAGGGGCCTAGCCCAAGCCCTGAAAACAGGTATGTCCCAATGCTTTTGTTCATATAGTGTATACAGTGTAAATTCTGAAATTCTACACTGCACAGATGTCCAGGATGGAATTGTACCTACTGCATCCCAAATAGTTATTTCTTATGCATACTACGAGGGTGCAGGAGCCAGGATTTTAATTCTATGTAAGTAGCACCAATAGTACCCTTCTGAGCACTGAGCACTGGTTTAATAGCTGGACATCACATCATCAAATAATTACAAGAATTACAATATTGCCTTTTCAAACTAAGTCCAAGATACTTCTAATGTCTGAAAACGTATACATCAGTGCATTTATCAAATAAATGTGCCTTGAAACGTAGACTAGAAAATAAACACTCAGCTGGGAGCAGTGACAGATACTTTAGTGATAATGACAAGGCATGCAACTAAACACAAATAATAGATTAGGCTATTACTCTGTTTACAAAGCAGTAAAACGAATATAAAACAAGCCAATAACGATATATGTTTGTGATTATTTATAGCCAAAGAATGAATATGTCAATGTAATAAACACAGAACTTGCTAAGCTAACAGGCTAACGAAGTAAACACACGCCTCTGTCAAGCAGCTCAAATGTACAAAGGGTGCAAACATGCCATGAAAACACTGTGCACACAGGTATAAGCCATTAATACAAATAAAACAACTAATTATCTAACCGGTCGGTTGCAGTCCTCGTTTCTTTCTTTGAATAAGAAAAGACAAAACCCTCGTCGGCCACACTGCAAATTGACTGTCTCCGGGTCAGCAGACGAAAAGTCCCCATTTGGCGCACGCGCAGAGCGGAACTGTCTACACTGTATGGACAAAAGTATTGGGACACGCTTTTGCCCCAGGGTTTTGACTGGAAGTTACCAAGACATTAAGCTTCCAACTTTGTGGACACAGTTTGCGGAGGGACCTTTCCGTTTCAGTGTAACTATACCCAAGTGCACAAGGCAAGCTCCATAAAGACACGGCTGGATGAGTTTGGTGTGGACGAACTTTACTTGCCTGCACAGAGCCCTAAACCTCAAGCTCATCCAACACCTTTGGGATGAGCTGGAACGGAGATCGCGAGCCTGGCCTTCTCATCCAGCATCACTTAAGCAATGCTCTGCAGAATGAATGGTCACAAGTTCTTACAGAAACAATCCAAAATCTTGAGGAAAGCCTTCCTAGAAGAGAGGAAACTCCATATTAAAGCTCATATATTTGAATGCAATGTCTTTGAATGCAATGTCATTGTATGTTATACTGTACTGTTGGTATAGTATTTTATTGTATTATATATGCTCTTACATTTGTACTGTTTATTTTCTGCTGTGGTAAAGCATATTCCCTCTTGTGGGAATAATGAAGGTTTATCTTACGTACAGCGGAGAAAATAAGTATTTGACACATCAGCATTTTAATTTTTTTTTTATAAACTGCAGTAACTAGTATGGAAATATACATATGTCTACAAATTAAAAATATAGCATGTACAGCAGGGAAAATAAGTATTTGACACATCAGCATTTTTATCAGTAAGGGGATTTCTAAGTGGGCTATTGACACAAAATGTCCACCAGATGCCATCGAGCTAAATATTGAATTTATACATTGATTTGAGCAGTAATTATGTATCTAATTCATCTAATTGTCTAACTGAAACATCTATTGATGAGATATATTTCTGAGCTGATAATAGCTGGGTCATCCTGCAAATGATGTCCCTCAATTTAGAAACCAGAAGGTCAAAATAATCAACAAAAACTGTAACAGCTGCAACAGCTGCTGTCAGCTGCGCTTTGTGTTGTTCTCTAATATTGTATTGCTATCGGACATTTTTCTTACATCCTCACTTCACACTCTGTATAGACCTGACTTGCCCTGTATGTCCTGGAGGAACATTGTATTTTTTATTGTTTATTGTGTGTTTATTGCTTAAATGAACCTACTACCACCTGACTACTCAACCACCAGGCTTGATACATGGATCGGGGAATCTCTTCTCAACAAATTCTCATTTGAACATTAAAAAGAAATTTAAGTAAAAATTTCAAGTAAAATAATGAGTGCTATATTTATCATTTTCTACATACAATGGGAATGCGAAGCTAAAATGATTTGTCTGTTATTTGCATTGTATTTAATGTATAAAAATGACACATGCCCCGTTTCCGTTAGCAGGCTAGCCCTGCTAAAGGGTTTCCGTAAGCAGAAGAGCAACAACAGACACTGTTATAAAAGCACCTTTATTTATGAAAACAGTAAAAAACCATAAGACTTTTACAGTAGACATTCAACAAGTGTGTAAATATAGCTGCTAGCGTTTAGCATTGCAGAAGCAATATTTTGCCCATGTACAAATACTATCAATACAAGAATGTTTTGCAGTGTTGTCTCCAACTGCCCAGCAGACAAGAGGCATACTGCTTCTCCAACGCATGTGCCAGTCAATTTCCTGCCTGTAACTGACTGGTACACACATCGGATTGGGAGCAAAGCATTTCTTATTTTTCCCAAACGCCACCACATTTCAGATGTAGTGCACAGATCAATACAGATAACAGCTACTGTGAGTGTGCCTTAGGGTTGTCCTGATCTATTTTTGTCAATGTAAGGTTACCAAATTTAAGCCTTGCACCCGATGACGACACTTGCATTGAGGAAATATTTCAGCTAGGTTGGGCGTCAGGGTGTTTTCAGCGCAATGTAACTGGAGCTGAAACTTTAGAATGGGTCCCACTGTAAACACTCAGAGGGGCTGTGAGTGCAGTACTACAAAAGCAGAGAAACGGAATCAACAGGGCCAAGGTTTCGCAGTATGTGAGCAAAGCACGTATGTAGGTTATGCCAGTATATTTAGAAGACACAGATTCCTTTATGGCCTCACACAATATTTAGGGACGCCCAAGAAAAAAAAAATTTGAACAAAAACAACCATTCAGCCAGTTGGTTGGAGACTCGTGGCCATTAAATAGTAGCTTCAGTGATGGCCCCATCTTCTTAAGCAGACCTAAAATCTTCTGGACACCGAGTTTCTTTAAACACAGCCCACTTCAAACAGTTTGAGCAGTTCTTTGCAGTCGGGGTCAATAAGGTCAGCTGGTTTCTCCCCATTCTCATTCTCAGCCTCTGCATTGGCACCCAGGGAGAGTAAATACCTGCAGAAAAATACCTCGTCACTCACTGAGGCCTACAACATGGCTATTAGAAAAAAGCTATGTATTAAAAAAAGGATCATCAGTTCGTTTTTTAATTGTTAGTAGTTCTAACCGTGCAATCTCAGGGTAGCCATCGCTGCAGGCCATGTGAAGAGGGGTCCAGCCGTCCTCATCTCTCTGGTGAACATCAGCTCCATACTTTATCAGGAGCTTCACACACTCCAGGTTCCCTGAGAGAACAGCTTCATGGAGAGCCGCCATGCCTATGGTCAGACGAGAAGTAAATTCCTTAACTCACAAAAGATGTTACTCTGCTCATTCACATTTATTCAAGGGAATTCCAGAGCGTTAACACTGTGTTCTCATCATTTTGTCTACATTTTCCTTTGATTACCAGATTATTATGTTTGTGCAGAGGCTGGTTTAATAATAAAGGTGCCATAAAGTGCTCTCTGCAGTGGTACCTTCAAAGAACTCTTGGCTCCGTAATAAACCTTTCAATGTAAGTTTTTAAAAAAGTATGTGTGAAACACATGATTCAATACAATTTATTATGTTCACCAGAGAAATAGAACCACTCTTGTTTTTTTCCTAGAAGTTTCGGTCCAAGCTGAGGGACTTTCATGTTTTGAGGGAAAAGCATAGTTAATTTCTCATCAAAGTTGAGGCACGCCTTGCTTACCAGAATGGAAAATGGTGTCCACTCGCACTTTCCTCGCTCTCATGAAGCGGCCGATCATTTCCAGCTCTCCGTGCCGGACATGGTCTTGGAACAAGACGTCGTTGGTGAAACGTACTGTCCTAGCAGGTTTGACCACTGTGCTGGGAATCTGGTGAGCAGGCGTGCGGTGGCTTCTACCTTGATGTGTGGGTTTGCTGAAGACAGACGTGTAGCTGGAGGTGCTTCTGTATGCAGGGGTGTAGGCTGGTGGGGTGTATTGTGTTGGGGTGTACTTTGTGGAGCTGTACTGACTGGGGGTGTAGGAGCTGGTGGAGTAATGCTTAGGGGTGTAAAGGGTCGGTGTATGGTGCGTCGTTGGGGTGCATGTGCTGTAGCGTGTGTACTGGGACACGGGGTACTGGTAGCTGTACTTCATCCCTGCCGTAGCGACTCTTCAGCCTCACCCCCGCCCTGAGGTCAGGAGGAGGCAGGAGAAATCCAGAAAAAGGCACTAAGTCCAAGAAATGTCCAGAAACTTTAATCCTTTGTACCCTTTCAAAGTCCCTTCCAAAAGAATACTTCCTCTCTGCAGATCCCACAATGCTTCTGAGATACTTTACCACACTCTTTGAAACCTTTGTCACTTTCTTCGTTATCACTTGTCACGGTTGTATATCATCTTGTGTCTCCTTGTTTCAATTTGTTCGCTCTTCTCTCTTGGCTATCCTCACCCTTTCTCCTGTCATCACTTTGTGAACATTTCTTGCACAGTGTCCTGTGCCATCGCTTTGACTTGTCTTCTGACTCTGAAGGCTTGTGCAGGTCCCTTTATACCCTTTGTAGGGTTATTCTGGGTACATCGCCCTGTGGATCCGATGACTTCAGCCCAGCAGTGAATGGCTGCATGGAAGTCACTCCCACAACACAGTCACATGCACTGCAACCTCCCTGCACAGTCCACCACCATGTAACCTTTTCAAAAGCTTGGCCAATACCTGCATGGCACAAGGGACTTGGGCCCATATTTATGAAGTGTACCTTAAAACACCTCCTGTCTCCTTCTACACTTTTAAAATAAAGGTTCTTTCATGGTAATTAGTTTTGATAAACTTAATGAATGTTTACTAAATCAGCACTTTTACTCATAGACTGATCAGTACAACCCTGATCATCAGCAGTGCTTTAAAGCATAAAGGAAATTAAAAATTAATACAAACTGACTAACAGATGTAACATCTGGTTCTCATGTGAATAGTTTGATTAAGTTTACAAATTAAGGTACACATTAGTCTAAAATGTCTTACCGCAAGAAAACAAGAAACATTATATCTGGTAATCACATCAAGTCCCAGCTGCATTGAGACGTTCAGTACGAACACCAGTGAGGTCTCCAGTGCTCCCAGTGCACTCCTTCTGCCAAGTGTTGTGTCATAACTCCCACATAAATCAAAGCCACAAAGTTCAATTTGTCTACATATAGCAGAGGTCAGTAGGGCTATTTTCGGGTGGGTCTGGAGGGATGTACGCTCCTTGTGTGAGTTGCCAGCTATCATGTGCATGTTTAGGAGTGGGTGACTTTTCAAAAAAAAAGAGCCTGACAAAATAATACCTCTCCTTTTAAACCTTTGTTGTGATGTCAAAGCTCATCAGTTTTAAAAGCGTCCACTGTTTAAATCACCCTTGAGGCTTAAAGGGTCCAACATATGTGTTTGGAAAAGGATTAAGAGATCATGCAAACAGATATAAAATAAATTATAAAAGAACAAGAAAAAAATAAATCCCCTTATTTGTGAGACCTGTATCCTGTGTCTTATAACTGATCTTGATGAAACCTTGACCCTGTAAAAGAGTAGGAAAAGTTCTTGCATAGCTAGGAGGTGCTGTTAGTGTGAGAAGTCACTGGTGCGTGTGGACCGTACTCCGAAGTTCAGACCTTTGTATCCTGCAGCTGTCCTGGAGGAGCACAGAGTCTCCGGAGAGGGGCTGAGCTGGTTCGATCTGGATTTCACAGGCCTTGGGCTGGGACTTCAGTATTTTATGGATGGCCAATGCCCAGCCAAAAGAGCCCCGAGGCTCTTATTAACAGCCAGGCAGTGACTTCACTAGCTGAGAGCCAATGCACAATAATATCCCATGGCAACCAGCTTGTATAGATATTTTTATACTGATTTAATCATCTCGGCTTTATTATAGACAAGCTAATAGATTTTCAGTTGGCTGTGGTCCTGTCTGTATGCAGTTTTTCCAGCTGACCTAGATAAAGAGTAAGATAAGATATACAAAATATAATATTCCAAGAGGAAATTAATGTTCAGAGCAGGTGTATGTGCTCAACAGACACAGATAAAGGCATGTATAGCCTACAACCATATTTAAAAGACAATGTCTATCATGGCTGTGGCATTAACAATTTTTTGGCAATTAAATGCAAACTGTCTAACAACTGACAGACACTTCAAATCAGCATTCAGTGACATGTCCAAGACTTCCAGAAGTTCAGAGTGTCATTTGACATCACTAAAAGGCCCTGAGCATTCCCCTATAATGAAAGGTCAAAGGGTCAGTTATTGCACTATTATATGATGTTGCACTTGTCATGAATATACTCTTTGGGATGAAAATAAATCTTGTATCTTATAAATAAAGGCTCTTAAATGGCTCTTGCCTTGGACATCTGATTCCACAAACCTTCAACTGATATGTAACCTTTACATCATGATTTAAAATTTAAAACTAAATAATCTCACACCTCTTTGTTAAAGAACCAGTAACTAAAAGGTGCTTTTCAGTCAAAACCAAAGTGGTTCTTCTATGGTGTCGCTCCAAGGAAACCTTTTTGACATTTTTTTTGTTAAGATACAAAGATTTCTTTGTAACGACATAACTTTGGGGATGCTTTTGAAATAACAAAGTTTGAAATCAAATTTCACAATAATCCCTGCATTACTCCTGCTCTCAGTTAGGGTCAGGAATGTGTGGACGCACAATACGTGACCAAGAGCTCACGTCTAGACAAACTGGGCAAACTAATTAAATGCTTGTAGCTGGAGGTTGTGTCCTTTGACACTTGCCTATCATATTGCAAACTCTCTTATATGGCAGTGTGCACAGGGAGAGGATGAGCTCCACCCACCGGTGGACAAAGGAGACATGCCATAGGTTAGTGTGGATTGTTTGTTTTTGGAGCTGGCATCACCATTGGATACATGCCAGGAAGTTGTGACCTCTCCTGCGATGGGGTCAGTGGCACAAATTAAGAGTACTATACATAGTATTATCCCTCTTTTACACTTACTTAGTTGAGAACACATTGCTCACGTAAAAGGAGCACAGGTCTAACATTAGTATATTTATTGACACTGCAACACTAGTAACAAAAAATTAGAAACTCCAGGTTTAATATGCATTTTGTCTTTGAAGAAAGCACACAAAGAAGCAGAATTCTCTCTTTTAAATGAATGAGAAGAATTCAGATTGGATAACGACTGCTCAGTACATGAGCCATGTTAGTTTAAATCTTAAAACTACTTATAGGATTTTGATTAGAGCATAAAATATTGTTTCTGTCACACACAGGACACATTTGGGTTTTTCACAGCACATCAGTCACATTGCTTTAAATCATGATGTAATTTTTCTTTCAACATTAAGCCTTCAACCAGTGCATTAGCTCAGGTATGTCCTGTCTTACCTGTGGTGGGCCAGTGTGGCTTCAAGGGTGGGGCTGGCGGTGGAGTTTGTGATGGGTGCTTTTAGATTGATGCTGTGTCTCCTCACATCTCAGTGAAAGCAAGGGGGTCTCTGAATGGAAAGCAAGGGACTCCGATTGGAGTGATATCAGCATCCTTTCTTCCCCCAATAGAATGCAGATGGCTTGCTTTGATCATTGACAGTGATTTCTATAAAACTTCAGCAAAGCTACAACAGACCCATGCATTTTAGTTCATGGTAAACATTTAGAATTTTTACATTTTTCAATTCTGGTTGTTTTTATTCAGGTTTGGATTCAAAACTTGCAAAGTTCTTATTTAATGGTGTGCTGTCTGCTTCCACTTTCAAAACACATTCCTTTTTGTTGTGGTTGTACGTTTTGTGTGCTTGTAGGTATGATCAGTATATAGTGTCCCGTTTGTTGCACATTTGATTCATTACTTTGTTGTCAGTCAGGCAGTTTTCTGTGAAGGGCTTGAGCTTTGGCTGAGGACTAACTTCCAAATCCAACCACAGGGTCAGAGCTGGAGGCATTTCTACAGTTTACAACCTGTCAAAAGGCTTATGTATGAGCACATGTTCACCATTGTCTGGGTAGGCTTTTTTTGTTCCCAGTGGACAAGAGATGGTGGGTGACCTCACATCAGGACAGCATTTGAGGCAGCTCTGATGGATTGTTGATTGGTCTACAGAGACACAAAGTCACTAAGCACACTGGACGCCAGCTCCGTATTCCTGGAACATGATCCAGGTGCAAAATTCTCTGAAGTATTAATCCTTGGCTCTGCATATCGGAAGGGTACATGTCCGTGTTGTCAAAGGTGACAAACTATGAACGAGCATTTTAGCCACTTTTGCTTTTCAGATATCTGCATTTTTATTCAACGCCGACATAATTCTGTTCTTAGCCTAAGAAGTGAGCCGTACCTGATTAATTGCTTGATTTGCAATTTATTTTTGTGCATGTGATATACCACTAGTTCATCATGAGAATGAGAACTCAAAGTCACACAAAAGTTCAGGGCCTAATGATTTCACTAAAAATGAAAAATACATTTGTGCAATTATTGTATCATTGTAATTTGTATTGACAATTTTAGTGCACTCCACTTTCCTTATTTAAAACAATGAAGTTCCACTCTTGAAATACCTCAAGGAAAACTGTCAATTATGACCCTATCTAAATGTATAGATTAAAGCTCTCTCTAGGGTCAGGCCTCGGGAACTGGGAAGAAGACTTTATTAGATTAAACAGCGTAATTTGATTCAACCAGTCATCTTTAAATTTACATTGAGTGTCGAAAAAAACACTATGCAAGAGTCACTGTAAAACTGCAACATATCCATCCATTCATCCATCTTCTACCCTTTTGTCCCGCACTTGGGGTCTGGGGGGGCTGGAGCCTATCCCAGCTGCTATGGGCGAAGGTGGGTTACACCCTGGACAGTCACCAGCATGTCACAGGGCCACATACAGAACTAATCATGCGCACATTCATACCTAGGGGCAATTTAGTGTGCTCAACTGACCCAATGCATGCATGTTTTTGGTGGTGGGAGGAAACCAGAGCATATAAAGTGAAATTTTTGTCAATAGTCAAGATTAGCCACTGGATGAGGTAGAGCTAATCAGGAAGATAAGGACTGAGGTTCCAGGAGTGAGACAGAATTCTCATTTAGACTACAACACCACAACCACTGCCTATTAAATAGACAGCGTATGTCTTGAGTGTCATGTCCCACAGGTTGGATCCAGTTACTGCTCTCGTGTAACGCCAGGACCAAAGTGGAGTTCATGTCTAATTCAGGATCTGGTAATCCAGGGCTGGTGAAAGGGGCTAATCACTTTGCTGTAAAGCCAAGGGATCTCTATGCTAGCATGAGATCATTAAATCAAAGCAGTAGTTCTTCCACTCTGGGAGCCAGCTTTTTAGTATTAGCTATGTGATTTGTGAATAAACCACTATGATTACAGATTTATACTTTATATTTTTATTACAGTATTCACAGGCTGAAATTAATATTTTGCAGACATGCAGGTTGTACATTAAATTATGAATATAAGTAGTGATTGTGTGTTTATATTCATTTTAGGGCTGTAAAGCAATTAATTAAAATAAACTAGTTCATCGCAAATCTGGAAAAAATTAATCGTGATTAATCGCAATTCTATGTCAACCCGATATATGATATATAATGAACACACTTTGTCATCAATTTTACAAAGAAGGCTTTGTTTCCCCCCCCCAACTCTGTCAAACTTTTAAAAGCTGTGAGATAAAAACAAAACTTACTTTTGAATATAAAATGCATAACATCTTCAAACCTGAAAGAAA
>JBBPDB010029155.1:0-11943 GCA_037974465.1 Brachypetersius altus | reverse complement strand
CCAGTTTGAGTTCTATGAATAAAAACCTCAAGTGCAACATGGCGGTTTCCACTGGTGCTCTCTCCACACTCACACGATAACAGGAGGGGTTCGTGACAATACCAGTGTTTGCCCTGCTGCTGTAACGTCCCTGGTCAGTGGCCGCTAGAGGCTATCATTTTGAAATTATGTGTCAGTATCATGGAGTTTAAGTTCATGTTGTTAAGTAACATATGTTGGAAATTAAGTCAAGACATTTGTGTAGAGTAAATCCCAGCTTATTGTGTTACGTTCCAAGATCACCCGGGTATAGTGACAATATATGTGATGTGGTAAAAAATGTCTAAAATGACTATTTTTATTGTGTAAACCCTAAATATGTCCACAAATATACTCCCCAAACACCTTCATTTCATTGTATTTGTACTGTACAGTGTACACTGAATCCCCGCAGTACCAGAATGTAAAATATTTGTATTACTCCTGTGTAATGTAATTCATGCAGGGGCGTTATCTTTGGTGTGTGCTGTTGTTTTCTTTGGTATAAGCAGGTAAATACAGAAATAAATTCATTTAATTTACAGTAATAACAATACAGGGCTTTGAGAAGAACGAAACAAAAGCACAAGAACACTCGAGACACGTGGGGAAATTCTGGACTGCAGCTGCCATACATGCATAACAGGGCAGCAGCCAAACAGCAGCAAGGATAGATAAATAACGTTCTCAGATTGGCTACTTTCAAACCTCTTTTAATGTTCGGGCCTCGTCCACCAAGCCCCCTTGTACTTGTGCTGGTTGTTTATGTTTGGATACGGCACTGAGCAGCAGAGGCTCATTCTGTTCCTTGTTAACCGCCAAACAAACAACAAGCACGAGGGGGGTGGCGGATGAGGCCCGAACGTCACAATAGCAAAAATGCATTTTCCGTGAATGTGCGGGGGTTTCTGTGAACAATTATTATTTGGCAAATAAAGACCTAGATAAGAAATGGAAATCCACGCCTACTTCCCTTGGGCATACGTGACAGCTGCTGCTATTATTTGCACAATAATTATTTATTGTTTTTTATCTCTATTCTGCATTTCTGCACACCTAATGAGTCCCCTCCTGGAAATATAGTATTTGCACTCCCCATCTTCCTCTCTTTGTATTTTGTCCTGTCCTGCACCTATGTAGTCTTGTGAGGTTCTGTTTTTGTCATTGTGTTGCAAAACTGCCCTGGAGGAACATTGTTTCAATTCACTGTGTAATGTGTATTTGGTTGAAATGACAATAAACCCACTTGACATGACTAACAATGTTACATGCATGCAGAAGCCAGTGTTTAAGCTAACCCAGTATGGTTTTACATTCAAGTGAATATACACTATTAAATTGGGACTAACATGACACCACACATCCCTTTGAGACTGAATTCCAACACTAAAACGGTCATTATGACATCAGTGATAATCAGACAGTCACAAAGAAGAATACATACAAAGTGTTTATATTTAGGTCTTGCATTGAGGTCATATATGTCAATACTATATTATAAAATCTCACTTGATATCCCATGCTTTATTTACCAAGGATACAGTTTGTACCATGCAAGCCAATATCCTGTTAAATAAATAGCCAGCATTTGTTAGTTAGGCTAATGTTAACCAACTAGTTAAGTGTAAAAACAGATTAATGCACCTCAGGTATCCCTTTTAACACTGGCATAATGGAAAATGGCATTGAAATAGCACTGAAGACTTGTATTTATTTGACCAAAAAATATCTGATCTCAAAGGATCATAAAAAATATTAAAAACAAAAAGAAATTACTAAGTAAATGTGAACAACTACCCTGTCAGTGTCACTGCTGTGCTGAGGATGGACCACCACCCAGACAATCTGGGACCACCTTGACATCTGGTCAGTAGTTGTCTCATGCTGCTCCCTTTCCATCTATGAGCAGAGCCGAGAGGGGCTGATAGATGGTGCAGCAACAGATGGGTTGCTGTCTGCAGCTGTACGCCTACAAAGTATACCTATATGGTAGGTATTCCTCACATAAAAAGCATGTAGGAATCACAGACCTTTAGATGAAGCTCTTCATCCATGCGAGGGACAATAATTGGGAATATTAACATAATGTTCAATAAAACTGCCAAGATTGCTCTGTGCATCCATTTTCTTTTGAGTCAGAAAGCCATATTTAGTGCCTACATGGGATGCCAATAATATACAACTGAGATGAATTATGAATGAGCATTCATTTAGGTTTGTGTGTGTGTGCATGTGTGTGAGTGTGAGGAAGAAAAAGTGTGTGAGGTCTGTTGTGTGGCAGAAAATCGCTGATGCAAGAATTCTGGGGTCAAGTAAAGTCACCTCAGAAAGGACGAAGTCATCTTTTCTTCTCTCCTCCATGCTCTGCCTTTCCCTCCTCAGGCAGATTCAAATATGGCCACCAGTGCATAACCTTGACACACAAAAAGCAAAACAAAACTGTCAGTGATTCCTTTTCTTCCTAAAATATGTTTTTTTTTCGGAGCGGGTTCAGCAGTTACAGGATGTATGTTTGGTCAAGGGGGGTGGATTATGAATGGATTCTAGGACAGATCTATCCATCAACTGAAACATGCCAGCTGCTTTAGCGTGTAGACGAGCATGTGTGCCGCAAGTCATGCCGGGCAAGGACATCTGTGGTCATGCTTGAATAGCCATCAGGTGTTACTGACCATTACAGGTGGGCTGAGATTGCATAGGCTCTGTTTATTTAAATAGAGGTCAGTGTGTGTGTGTGTAAATCCTGCTGTGCTTCATCTTCCCAAGCCTAACATTAACCTCAGCAACCAAAAAGCAGCATTGGTCTATTTTACTTTTTACTTTTATGGGGGGTTTGCAGTTGTCCTCGTAGAGAGAATACTAATATCCCCATAACCATACAATGTTCATATTTTCATCATCCAGAAGGATTTGGTCTACAAAAAGCTCATAGAGCTCTGTATTGGATTTCCGCTGGCCTGTTTTGCACTTAGTATGACATAACAGAAATGTCATTTGCAATTCAAGTTCTTTCAAAAGAGAGCATTATGGTACAAAAAGAACATCCTGAGTAGCTTATTTATTACCATATCCATGGGCGCTGAAGCGTTGCTGAAGTTAACGATGTGCTTATATCATAAACGGCTAAGGAAAGAAAACATTACTGGAGTCCAGGATATACAAACATTTCTCAATGAATTTCGGTATGAATTTATGCAGCTTATCACAACAGCAATAATGAATTACTGCCAAGCACTGTGACAAGATAATGAAGTCCATTGAAATGTTTCTCATCTCAGCTCCCAAACAGCTTTCTGACCCTCTTACCATGAATCTGTAATGTGACATAGTACCTTTACCAGCAATTATCATCACAGGTGCTCTTTATGTTTGATGTCATGACTTGATGACATGACATGATTAAATTAGCATGTGAAATAAATTGTAATGACATCAAACGCGGAAGAGTCTGTCATTAGAATTATGGGAGACGGTAAAAATGTCAAAGGTAGAAAACCTCCCAAGGTTTCTTCCTATAGCTTTCAGTAAATAGTAAATAGTTCAAATATATAGGTGAAAGGCTGTCAATGCCACCCAGTTTATCTGTCAAAAGATTTGTTGGTGGGTGGTGGTGATGATGGGGTGCATGCATGCTTCTTCCTAATGAAATAGCCCAAGTCATAGCTGGTAGTTAATGAGGGCAAATAACGAAATAGGACCATGCTGGCCACATACGCGTGTATGTGTATGTTTTAATTATTTATTGTAGTGCATTTGTTATTTGTTTCAGTTACTGTACTATTCATAGCAGTTTCCAACAAGACGTGAGGGATTGTAACATTCTGTGCTTCACTGAAACATGGCTGACCCTCGCCGTGCCGTAACTCCATCAGACACTTTCACAGTGTTCCACACAGATAGCGCAGCAGAGTGGAGGAGTGTGTTTCATGGCCAACAGAAAGTGGTTCTACTCTCTCCAGTGGCTGCTCGTCTCATTTGGAATACCTGAGCATTAAATGTCTACTTGCTCCGTGAGTTCACCTCAGTCATCGCCACAGCGGTCTACATCCCACCCGACACGGACACAGGTATAGCTTTGTCTGAACTACATGATGTGCTGAGTGTGCTTCAACACAAAAACTCAGGCACAGCCCTTATTATGTTAGGAGATTTTAATAAAGCAAGCCTCAGACAAGTCATGCCGAACTTTTACCAACACAGACAAGGTGAGCTAGAACTTTGGACCATTACGACACGCCATACAAGCAGGGCTACAAAGCTTTTTCACAGCCAGCTGTCGGCAAATCTGATCACAGTGCCATCTTTCTCTTCCCCCAGTATAAACAGGAAATACATAGAGCAGAGGGGGTCATAAGGGAGGTGAAACACTGGTCTGCCCAATCAGAAGCTAAGCTGCAGGACGCACTGGATGATGTAGACTGGGACAAGCTCCGATAATGCGCGAACAACATCAACGAGTTATGGATGTAACAGTTAGCTTTGTTAGCATGCTAGCGGAGGAGATCATCCCTACAGTGAGAGTCAAGATGTTCCCAAACCAGAAACAGTGGTTGGACAGATTGATCCATGCTGCAGTGAATGCCAGGACCGCAACATATAACGTGCGTCTTACCGCCGACGACATGAGCACATACAAAGCGGCATCATACAGTGTCAGTACCTGTACCAGGAGCACCTGGAGTCTCACTTCCATCAGGGCGATACACAGAGCATGTGGCATGGACTGCCCACCATCACGCACTACAAAGCCAAGGACACCGCAATAATCAACACCAACTCTACATTTGCCAACGAGCTGAACGAGTTCTTCGCCCGTTTCAAAGTTAGCCAGGCGGCTAGTGCTAACCTTACAACGAAGGATGGTGACGGCATCAGCGAAGAACGCATGTTCAGCATTGATGAGCATGACGTCCGTGCAGTGCTGAGGAGAGTGAACACCAGAAAAACAGCAGGACCAGACTGAATCAGCGGCCTGAATTGCGCTGCTGTGCTGACAAGCTAATAGATGTGTTCACTTCCATCTTCAATGACTCCCTGGCAAAGTCTGTGGTCCCCAAAGGCTTCAAAAGATCCACAATCATCCCCAAGACCGAGAACATCAAGCCCTCATGTCTGAATGACTACGGAAGTAATGAAGGTATTGAGAGGCTGCTGACGAACACCATCTCCTCCTCCATTCCAAACACTGAGAGGCGGTTACAGCATTTAGTGTCCTGTACTATATTAGAGTCCCGTACGTTATTACATGACACTGTCACGCACATAAGACAGTGTCCCGTGACAACCCTTTGACCATCGTGTAGTGGCAGGGGACAGTGTCTCACGCTGCACGACAGTGGCACGTTACAGTCCCTAGTGGTACATGATATTCATTACAACTTGTTTTACTCTGCGTGACAGTGCCATGCTACAAGCCCCTAGTGGTACATGGCAGTCATTACAACTTGGTTTAAATTGCGTGGCACTGAATATTTCACCAGCATGTCAATAGGTATATGTAGGTATATGTAGGATCAGGGAAAATCTGTGAAATGGACACACACACATCTGTTTTTTTCTTCAAAGCTGGAATACCACAGACCTTGTGTTTGGGACAAGAAAGGGGGAGATTTGTTTATCTCTATAAGTTTAATTTTCTTTAAAGTACACTAGATTTGTGGATTTCAAATTAATCCACAAAAAGAGATTAAAATGATCGTAAGGTCCTTTCCATTTAGAAACATATACAACATAAATGTGGAAGTAAGGACATTCCTCTTTATCCCAGCTCTGACGAGGAAGTCACATACTGCTGGAGTGGACGACCAGACGAATTCCGTGAGGATGGCGCTACAAGACCTCTTCGTGGATCTAAACGTGACCAAAAAGAAGCTTAGATCCCGGAGAGGGAGAAGTAAATGCGCTTCCTCAGCCCGAGGGGCCACTTCCTCGGCTAGTCTGTTAGCCTCTCCGGTTCACCCAGCTGAGGTAGAGCTCGTGACTGCTGCACGCTCTTCATCGGGAGACAGAGCGCACGCTCCACACCGGCTCTCTCCTGTCCTATGAGGGCTGCAGCACACTCCACACCGGCCCTCTCCTGTCCTACGAGGGCTGCAGCTCACTTCTCACTGGCTCTCTCCACACCTGCGTCAAGCCTCTTTTCCCACGCTATCACTGAGAGATATCTTAAGCCAGTGAATTACCCAGCGGACACAGCACGCTCATCCCAACCATCGGTGGCAGTAGCAAGCATCTCCCTGCCTGCGACGATATCTCTTCCACCAGTACCCACGGCTCACTGTTTTTCCTTATCTCCCGCCAGCCAAGCAGTTTTTTCACCCTTTTCAGCCAGCCAAACAGCCATTTCACCCTCTTCAACCAACCAAGTAGTGTTTTCACCCTCTCCAACCAGCCAAGCAGTTTCTTCACCTTCTTAAGCCAGCCAAACAGCCTTTTCCCCTTCTTCAACTGAACAAGTAGTGTTTTTACCCTCTCCAACTAGTCAAGCGGTCTTTTCACCCTCTCTAGCCAGTCCAGTAGACTACGTTGAGGACGATCCTTCTAACAGCAGTACCGCTCAGCCCAGATCCTCCAACACATCATTCAACTTTCCATGAGTCTTCATCTCCCGGTCCTCCCTTCCTACGTCAGGGCACTCAATTAGTGCGTGAATACACAGAGAAGTTCCGGGCCCTGACGAACCGGGATGTGTGTGATGCGGTACTTAGAGACACATACCATGAGGGTTTGGCTCCCCAAATTAAGAACAAGCTTTCTGGGATTCTACCTCCCGTGACGCTGGAGGCTATGATTCAGCTCAGCCTCCGTATAGAGCTTCATCTCAGCTCACCATCTCAACTCCAGCGTTGAACTCCAGCCTGGCCATCTCAACGGTGTCTTCTCCCATCTTGACTCTGGTGATGGTCACCACTCCTGCCTCCTTGGCCTGGGGACCGCTAGTCGCAACTATGATCTGGGCCTTTATGCCGGGTTGGACACTTGCCTTGGTCGTTGTTCTGAGGAGTCTATGTGCTCCCCACCCCCCCACACCCTCCGCCGTGGAATGGGACACTGGATGTTACCGCTTCCTTTTTTGTGGCCTTAAAGGCTGGGAGGGTCTCGTTTTCAGCACCCCGGAGTTGCAACGTAGTGGGGGGGGGGGGGTACAGTTCCCACCACCAACCACCAGGGGGCGCAACTGAACACTGAACTGTATTATTCGGATCAGCTGTCACTAATCTGTCTCTCACCTGTGTCTTATCTTGTCACCTTGGGTCTAGGGTATTTATAGCACATTCATCTGGTAGTTTGGTATGCCAGCCTACCCTCACTTTTCCCTGTCTTGGTCTCATCTTTCTGTTCAGTTATTCGGCCCCCGTGCCTTGTTTATTTTGCCTGTGTGTTGTAAATAAAGTCTTCAAGTAGTATGGAAGCCTCTAGTCGTGTCTCCTTCACCTCCACCCTATCAGGACATGACCTCAACGTGACAGGTGGAGAATTTTAATTAATTGAGCTAAAACTTTCCCTTTCAAAACTGAATAAAATACTATTTTATTCCAAAATCTTAATGTTTCCTACATATAAAAAGTAATGTGGCAAAACATAGTAAAACTAAATTTGTTTTAGTGTATTGTAATTGTAGTATTGTGATAACAGTGTTATAATTTGTAGCACAAACATATTTAAATTGCATTTAGATCACATTACATCTGCACTAAGCAAATGTATATCGTCGCTGTCGGGTTGAAACCTCATATCTCCAAAACGGCTATTTTTCCGGAAACTTAAAAACTATTTATATTCTAAATGAATGAATACTGTGTCATCAAACATCCCAAGCTATTTTCAACTTTTCATTGGTTAATCATTTCTAAATTTTACAGACCCACGTGGAGACTGACCAAGAGTATCGATTTCTGAAAAAAAACAACAAAGACCAAAAGTGGAGTTACGAGGTTTCCGCCCGACAGCGACGATATGCATTTACAATAAAATTGTTGCGTGGTACATGAATGGCAATTTCTGGTTATTGAGAACAATTAAACTATCCCCAGCCTACAACTCTGTAATAGTGGGCAATATCATTACTATTAGGCTTATTTAAAAAGTAAAAAAGCAGTTTTGATTACATTGAGAATACATCATTACACAACAATACAATAATATAAATAAAATAATGTAGTATTTAAGTAGTATTTAACTTTATACATTATTGATACACAAAATTGAAATACAACTTAAACACATCAACATGAGGTACAGACAAGTAATTCTTGTAAAATGGATAAAGAGATAAAACATTACTGGGTCTTTTTGTTTGACTTGATATAAATCTATAATAATAATATATAGATTTAAAATCTATAATAAGGACTCCTCTAGTTAAATTTGATGAAAATTATTTGAGCCTATCTGACCTGCATGGTCTCCTTCCATTAGAGTATCTGGCAAAGAAACCAGAAACACATCTACCTCCTCTTCCTTGGTTGACAGATGATGTAAGTATGAGTTTTATATTAATTCTAACACAAAAAGCAAAGGGAAAGTGTTTGTTTTGTAATCTACATACATATCAAAATAGTAGTAGAAAATAAATTAAATTAAGCCACTGGTCTGACCAGACTTAGCACTTGTTTTCTGTCTTAGCACTTGTTTTCTTTGCAATATTTGCTATGAAAACATAAAGTAATATGCTTCAGGTGGACTGTCCATGTAGTCAGCAATAAAGTGTTCCATATAAAAGTATTGGCTAAATGCTTAAAGAGTAAGTTTGATGTCATTAATTGACTAATATGGTCTTAAAGGTTGTGAATAGTAGAATTGCACTACTTGCCCAAAGTCAACAAAATGTATGCACACATAACAAAACATACACTTACACATACATATAAACACATATATGTATATATAGATAGAGAGAGAGACAGTATTGTATAACACTATATCACTTGTTAAGTTATAATATTGCAATTTTAATTAGGATTGAATATTAAATGGCAAATTTGACCTCTCACAGATGGCAGAAATGGAGATCAGAGTGATTAAAAAGGAGACAGAGACACTGAGGGGCCCTCAGCTCAGATATCCTTGGCAGTTCCATGCCTTATCACTAATAATAAATGGAGTCTGGAGTACATCTGGAGAACATAGTTATTCAAAGCACAACCAATTGTCATTCATTCTAAACAAAACAAGTGGAAATGTGGAATCACTGCATATTCATGAGCATTTATTTAACAAGTTAGATCTAGTGCATCTGGAAAATGCATGGCCTGTAATATACGTGCATGCACATTTCAGAAGCAAGCAGCTGAAGGGTAAGAACATGCCAGTGGAAACCTATATTTTACAGGTTTGCCATCAGTATATGATTGGATATTGTGACCGATTTGAATCAACAGATCTCTGTCTCCTGAAGTGACAGAACTGTGCTGGGTGCAGCATGATGACTGCAAGGGCTGGCTACACACTGACTGTGCTGGACAGCAAGAAGTAGACACCAAAAGAAGGTTTAGCTGTGGTTGTAGGCTTCCACAGCTGTACTTTTTTGACAGGCTTGGAGATATGGTACATTTATAGTTTGGTTCAAATATTATATGAAAATTAAAGGATTGATGAATTACATGACACAAGCACTACTTCAGTAAGCAATTGAGGGACTTATAAAAGACCATAAAATTGTGCTAAGGAATGCAGATATAGGGCAGATTTTTCAAAATATAGTTCAAAATATATTTTAACCACTACTAATTAACTTATGTGCATGTTGATCTGTTTTCTTCAAGTGAAATGAAGTGATCATTCGGTCATACGTGAACAGCACAAAATTCACCCTCTGCATTTAACCCATTCACCAAGTGAAGCAGGGGGCAGCTATGAACACGGCACCCGGGGAGCAGTGTGTGGGGATGGTACCTTGCTCAGGGTACCTCAGCGGTGCCTAGCGGTCTTAGGAATCGAACCTGGACTTTCTGATCGCAGGGCGAATGCCCTAACCACTAGGCTACCAGCTGCCCCATTTACACCAGCTGCTACCAGCTGCCCCATTTATTGCATCAGAAGTTATATGAGGAACTGATGTCTGAGATAAAGAGATCATACAGATTTTATCGTTGGATGCACCCATAGACCTCCTCTAGACTGAAATCGCTGACAAAACTCAAATCTTTGTTTTTCAGTGAAGTTGATGTAAGTTGTTACTTAAATGTTTTAGATTTATAAAATTAATGTATAATAAATAAAATGTAAAGTCCTGAAGCTGACTGAAGACTCTGAAATGCTGGACTCTCAGTCATATTAAATGTCAAAATTTGTGAATGGCAGAGGTGACAGTGTTTATGTTTTATTTTTTAGGTCACCATCAAATTTCTGATGATCACTGAAGGATTATCCAAACCATTTTCAAACAGAAATTAGGCCTAGAAAGTACACATTTTGTAACATGTTATTTTATTATTTTGTACAACTTTGTAAATGCATATGTTTTAATGTTAGTATTTCATATAAAATACGTTGTGAACAATAATATTTTTCATTTCAGATTTTATTTATTTATTTATAAAACTGTTGTACCAAAAATACATTTGGCTCCCTAATCCTTGTAAAGAATAGAAGACACACAGTAGAAGCTATATAAACTAAAGCACAACATCTTTCTTTCTGAATCTTCTTTCAAATCCTAGTCTGGTAATATGATAACTGAATGCCATTCAAGTTCTAATTTTTATTACCATCATCATCATCATGGCTGTCCACCATGACAGAGTTGTAGACTGGAGATAGCTTAACTGCTCTCAATATCCAAATTATTTTATTGTAAAAACATATGTATTTAGTTAGTGAAGACCTAATGCAATCTCAATGCTATGTAAAATATGTTTGTGCTAGAAATTGAAATACATTTGTATTATTTTATTTATAAGCATTAACTAGTATAAATGCAACAGTAAATAACAAATTTCGTTTGACTTTATTTGGTAAAATTAGTCCTGCCACCTCCGCTATGTGGTCAAAATAACGCCCATTTAGTGCGCAGTGTCCATCGTTCCACACTGCGTTTTCTGGCTGATTTCAGTGCACCATTCGGGTATTTTCAGTGTACTGAATTTTAGCTTAGTTTTCAGTGTGAGCACTAAAATGCACAAAAATTGTGCAAACACACTGAGTGTGTTTGTGTGTGCTTGTTTGGGTTTAGACGGAGCAGACTGAACACTAGCCCGCTTCGATGCTTTGATTCTATTGGTTGCGCGAAAATGCGTCACGGCGCGTAAGCCATTGAAAATAATGGGTTTCAGAGCAAAGCGCAGCGTATTTCGACCTGAAAGTGTCTTAAACCAAGTTGTAATGACTGTCACCTACCACTAGTCGTGTTACACAAGACACTGTCCGGCGCCACTGTCCTGCATGTAACCCAAGTTGTAATGATTGTCATGTATAGGGATTGGTACCAAGACCCAGTACTTAATCGGCCCCGGTGCCTAATTATAAAAGACCGGAGGACCGATAAGCTCTGATGTTAACAGTTCTGCCGTCGGTACTGGAGAAATAAAAAAAAAAAAAAATGTCCTATTAAACATTACCTAGCATATTTTACCTGACCAACCTTTTGTAACTTTTTATAATATTCGTTATTCGCCTGCACTGCCCTTATTTGCAATCTCACGCACGAAATGTAGTCTGTTCCGTAGTACACAGAGAGAGCTGGCGCTTATGGAGTGATGATGGCGGAGAGAGCCAAATGATCCAAAGTATGGTTACTGACTTTCAGCCCTGCCAGTAATACGTTTTCAAAGGTGTATACATACCGCTACACAAACGTGGGATAGATAGTCCTTCTATCCACTAAAGGAGAATACAGACCATACACTCCCGAAAACAGCTTCAAAGTAGAAACTGGGTTGTTAGTTGTGACGACGCACCGACTCTCTGGCTCAGCCAGGTTTTAAC
>JBBPDB010029126.1:0-11945 GCA_037974465.1 Brachypetersius altus | reverse complement strand
TCTGTCTGTCTGTCTGTCTGTCTGTCTATCTATCTATCTATCTATCTATCTATCTATCTATCTATCTATCTATCTATAATTGTTCTTTTCTTTATTAGAAATCGCTACTGACTATTGACTTATAAATCACAGCTACTAAAGGATCAATAATGACTCTTCATCCAAACACAATCAGGCATATAGCCAGTCACTGCCCAAACCAAACATTCTGGCAATAATCGCTTAGGATAAGCTGTAAATTATCTGAATGACCAGTAGTTCAGTTTATGAATGAATTTTCTGGAAAAGTGGAGATGTAATATAAAGATCCAGTCCATGTTGGCCTTTTGCTGGGATGCCTTGACACGTCTGGTCCAGTGTTCAATTATTTCTTCTGATCTCATAAAACAAGCCCTTGTTTGACTGGCCTAGCAAAACCATTCATTTTGAATGATCCAGTGCTGACAGAAGCTGCTGCGCTGGTCTTGTGGTTGGGCTGAAGCAGCAGGGGTTGGAGTGTGGGAATATTTTTCAAAAGACAAAGCACACTTTTTTGAAGCCTGTAAACGCACCCAGTCCAAATAAGACTGTGTTCTCCTTTAAGAGCTGAAACCTGAACAGGTGAAAGCTCTCCCTCTACCTCCTTTTCATCACCTACCTACAGGCGTATCCATAGAAACCAGGGACCCTCTGGGGCATAAATGCAACAAATGAAAAACAAATTCAGACGGAGAGTTTTGTTCTGCGTGCTGGCCACAGTTAATTGCACAAGCGTGCAATGATTCCTCCATATGTTTCATTTTCACAAGGCAAACCATGTGAGGTGTTTGTGTGTGATACAAGTTATTGTAAAGTATACAAACAGCTTTCTAATACACAGACACAGTATGTGGACATTACATTAGCATCTATAGACCATTGCATAGGACACTTTAAATATGAATAGAATGTTTGTGAATTAGTTTTTTGTAAGAGGTCTTTATTATGTGTTGCATAAGTATTTTATGTGCCCCCCCCCCCCTTGTACATTTACATTTACATTTACATTTACATTTACATTAATGGCATTTAATGCAGGGCGTTGTACATCAGTGCTTAAGTAGTCCACATCTGTTCCTGTTATATGTGCCCCTTATTATTATTATTATTATTATTATTATTATTATTATTATTATTGTTATTATTATTATTATTATTTTTGTTGTTGTTGTTGTTGTTGTTGTTGTTGTTGTTATTGTTATTATTATTATTATTATTATTATTATTATTATTATTATTATTATTATTGTTATTATTATTATTGTTGTTATTGTTGTTATTATTGTTATTATTATTATTGTTATTATTATTATTATTATTATTATTATTATTATTATTATTATTGTTATTATTGTTATTATTGTTGTTATTATTGTTATTGTTATTATGGGATCTGCATTTATACATTAAATTGACCAGCCTCATTCATTTATCCTTCTCATTAGTATAATCAAATCACAAATATTGCAATCTTTAATTTCCTATTAGAAGGGTGATATTAAAAAAAGCAGCCTACTCGTGGGTGGAGACTATCCTGAAAGTTTTTGTTTCCAAAGCATAAAATAAAAGAAAATTGTTAATTTTTGTTCCATATGGGCATTTGCATGTGATGTCATTTTTAAAACCCCAGTAGTGGTATTTTATTGTTATGTTTTTATATTACAATAACTCTACGTGACATAGGAACACGAAAGAAACCTCCGCTGGATGTCTGATACCACGAACATCAAGACAAATGGCTTTGCCATATGACAATCATTTACAATTTGTTGAGTTCAGTTCTTTCTAATTATGTTTTTATTCGATTTTTGTACAGTTTTGCAGGCCATTTTTTCTTGACAAAGCTTTTTGTTGAGATGTGTGCAGTGTTTTCGCATTAGGAGGTTCTCTCCTGCCCTCTCACCCCTCACTGCTCACTAGCAGCTCAGAAAAATAAAATATACATTTTCCCAAGTGAAGCCCAGTTCTCATACATTCCTAAATGTCACAGAGGACCCACTTTTGCTTCCCTGAAAAGCTTTAAATGCACATTTTTATGAACTGTTTGTATGAATGAAATACATCAAAGGGGCAGCTGGTGGCCTGGTGTTTAGATAGTTTCCCCTGCGATTGTAAGGTCATGGGTTTGAATCCCAGGAGTGCTAGTGTCACCACTGATATGCCCTTGAGCAAGGTACCATCCCACACTGCTCCCCAGGGGCTGTGTTCCTGGCTTCACTTGGCGAATGGATTAAATGCAGAGAGAAATCTTGGGCTGTTCCCATTATGTGCTATGATGTGTTCACATATGACAAAATGGAGACGTTTTTAAGAACTATAAATCCAAGCCAGGGAATATTAAGAACATTTATTTTTGATCTGTGCCCCATCTCGTCACACTCAGACCCCAGCATGTGTTCTCCTGGGCATAGTCAGCCTTGGTGACAACAGCTGGGGACAACCTAACACTAATTAACAACCTTGAAAAGGAGCGCCGTGCCAGAGAGTGAAGACACTGACATTTTGCATCATATATCTCATGTGGAACATTAAAGCGGAATCTGTGTAACGGTTTGTCACCCAGCATGTTATCTTGGCTAACGTATGGTGGCACTTTGTGACATTGACGCTGGTCCCCCCACCACTTATTATCGCCAACCTTGAAGAAGAACAAAGAAACTACCAAGACCAGATCAATCACTCTATGGACGTTTTGATAAATGCCACCATGGATCCCAGTGTCAGGAATCAGACAGCTTATCAGACTGAAATAAAACGCATTTGACAAATGACAAGAACACAGCTGGTAACCTCGTCTGTTATTTCTCACCTCATGACGAGGCTTCATGGATGTGAACCAGTAGCACCAGTAGTGTCCATTTCATGAGAGATATGAATAATTTAAGAAGCCAAAAAGAGGGAACTGATGTTGCTGAGTGCTTCCCCTTTTCTTCATATCCTTTCCTGGTGAGTGGTGCTGACATTCAGAGTTTAGAACTCTCTTAGAAATTCCCTCTGAATGTTCACAAAGGCTCACAAAGCTGAGCGCAGGGGACGCGCTGAATAAAGACATATCGATCAGAGCTAATCTTCTGCCACAGGGCAGACGTTTCCTGCCCCGTTCGTATGGATTATTAGTCAATGCACTTTTATTAGTTCAGGGCTTCATGTGGGCTGTAGTATGTAACTGTAAACCCTCAAAGTTTTCAAAAGTTTGTGGGAACCTGTTATCTGATATTTGTAGACTCATCCAGCTCATCCAGTGGTATGAATAAGAAGCCCCCCCACCCACTTCCTGCAGTAATTGCTTGGTCCCTACTGGGAGGGCTTCACATTAGATGCTGGGATATATGGTACAAGTCCATTAGCTAAGCCATGCAATAACGTTTAATGATTAGTTTTAGATTACTTCAACCTCTATAGAGATCAGGTCATGTGTGCACAATTGAAAAGCTTAAAGTAGCTAAATTTATTAGTATAAATGGTTTTCTGTATGTTTTTGGACAATGTAGGCGTACATTTGGTCCCATTTAATGTATTTAATCTGGAGTTAATAACAGTTTACACTCTTCCCACAGTTTCTGTGGGAATTTGTACCCAATTATTCTGTAGAGCATTTATGAGGTCAGATACTGATGTTGGACGAGAAGGCCTGGCTCGAAATCTCCATTCCAGTTTGTCCCAATGGTGTTGGATGGGCTTGAGGTCAGGGCTCTGTGCACATCTTCCACATCAAACTCATCCAAACTTTATATATCTCGCTTTGTGAACTGCTGGTATAGAAAAGGTTCTTCCCTAAACTGTGTCCACAAAGTTGGAACCATGGTGTTGTCCAAAATGTCGGTATGCTGAAGCATTAAAATTACACTTCACTTTAACTAAGGGGCCACACCCCTAAAAACAGGTGTCCCAATACTTTTGTCATACAATGTGGTTGTATCCAATAATGTATGCCCTAATTCACCTCAATGAATAGCCCACACTTTCAGAATTAATGAGACAGACTCACCAGTGACATTAACATCGGTCAAAGTTTCCAGCCAACATAACAGCAATTGATTCATTTTCCATAAATGTTATCCCATTTTGCATCATGCAGCATCCCTACCATGTCAAGTTGATTTTATCGATCTAATAATGCTAATAGTGATGTTGAGCCCAACTGAAATTGGTACTGATGTGTAGGATGTGGCTAGGTATGTGTAGAATAATCTATAATGATAAACAGCTATGTCAGAGGAGCTATTGGTTTGCAAAGAGCTTCACAACAATTCCTCCAAGAAGGCATTAGGCATGACTAATCATATTTATTCTTTACACTTTTGGACAGGGCTTACCAGCAATGACTTAAAAAAATCAGATATTTTCCCTGAGATGAAAGAAATCAAAATGATAATTAGTCTCGTCATTCATTTACACCAAAAAGATCTTGTGAATATCACAAGACATAAAATAGAAGCAAGATTCACCAAATAGATCCTAATACTGCATTTAAATGCAAGTCCATTTTCTTTAGTTGCTCATTTACTGACATAACTAGCACATTCCAGTTCAATACAAAAACCTTGATTGAATGAAGGCTTGCATTCGATTATTCACCATTGCTACACTATATGGACAAAAGTATTGTGATGCCTAATGACCTTGCACTCAAAGACTTTAATATGGAGTTGGTCCACCCTTTGCAGCTCTAACAGCTTCCACTCTTTTTAGAAGGAGTTTCTATGGGAATTTGTGCCCATTCATTCTGTACAGCAGTTACGAGGTCAGACACTGATGGAGGGCAAGAAGGCCTGACTCACAATCTCTGTTCCAGTTCATCACAAACTGTGTCCACAAAGTTGGAAGCACGGTGTTGTCCAAAATAAGATTGCCCTCCACTGGAAGCAAGGGGCCACCTGAATGTAATGATTCAGAGTGTCCCAATACTTTCGACCACTGTATGTATCAACCAGAGGTGCTTTGCTATAAGCTCATATAAGCTCTAAAGCGTATTATTATTATAATCATCATAACCCATGAGTCAGGGAGGTTATAACATAAACCCCCAACATCCCATCTCCCCTCCACACACACACACACACACACACACACACACACACACAAACTTCCGAACAGAGTGATTGCTGTCAGATTGTCGCACCACTGTGTAGCCACTGGCGCCGTGGCTTTAATTTGGCTTCACCATCTGTCCATGCTTGTGTGAAACATACGTATTTGCTGCTAATATAGCTTTAAAACTTAGACGCTGCTCGTATTTACTTAGATGGAACCTCACATGGAAAGACTTTTCATCCAGTCAGGAGCAAAGAAAAGGGAAAGTGCTGATTGTGTGAATCCTACCTTTGACTCTGACTTTCTTTTTTGCTTACTTTGCATGGTCTATTTGCATGCAACATTAATTCAAGGAATATGAAAAAAAAAAAGGCTACTCGAATCAGAAGCTTGCCATGTTTACATATATTTGATTCTGTCTTTTTCCATATTTAATTTGCTCTTGATTAATATTACTGAGTGATAGAAAAAGCCAGCCATAAAGTTGTCTAACATGATAAATGGGGGAGCGGTAACTTGAGATATGGGATATGCAAATGATTGATCTAGTTGGTGTGCGTGCATGCATTTGCGCAGTGAATATCCAATATCTTTAGAAGACAGAAAATACAGATCCCTAGGTGAGTGTGTACCCATGCAAGCGTGCTGCAGCAGAGCATTTGATCTCTAAGTAGAACTGCAGTAGCACCACTGAGACGAGGATTTCTTTTTTGCATGAGAGATAGTGGTGCTCTACTCAGTTTAGATTGACTGAGTAGGGAAGGGAAGAAAGGGCAAACCGAGGGCAAATTAAATGAGCAATATCAATTTCATTTAATGCTCTTTCTTTCAACCTGTTTCTTCTTAAACCTCTGTTTCTTACAGCAAATCCTTGTGCTCCATGCCAGCCGTTTATTTAGCAACGCGGAAGCCGCATCTCATCATAATTTCTACAAGAGCGCCCCTGTGAAAATGTAATTTCCTCTGATAGTTCAGCCATAACACATTTATGTGGATCACACCAGCCATTGAAAGGCTCATGCTGGAAGTGACACACGTGATTTTCAGTCGATGGTCTATGAAAAGGTTTCGTAGCCAATATTCAGTTTATAGTCCACTTTCTGCTTCAGCTCATTTTGATAAACCACTGTGATATGGCCTTCTTATTTATTTTTTTTTTTTCATATGGGTAACGGTACCTTCAGCTGAGAAAGACCTGGTCCCTTTAGTGCACAGGCCATTTTCAAATAAATGTATATATCAAGAATACCGTTTAAATAAATGGGTTTGATAAATAGTGCATTTGTATGTGTAGTTCTTTCATTATGCTGCAATTCTTTCACCTTGAAGTTACACACAATCTTGTAAGTGCTGTGGTTATTTTCAAATGTGTGCTTCAGAAATACAGTGTCCCATAAAATAAGTTGTATACTAGTATACCTACACTATATGGATAAAAGTATTAGGACACACATTTTTCATCGTCTGGTCTAGGCCCCTTATATCCAGCGAAGGGTAATCTTAATGCTCCAGCAGACCAAGACATTTTGGACAATGCCAGGCTTCCAACTTTGTGGACACAGTTTGAGGAAAAACCTTTTCTATTCCAGCACGACTGTGTCCCAGTACACAAAGCGAGCTCCATAAAGACATGGCTGGAGGAGTTCAGTATGCATGCAAGAAAATTTTCTTTAGTTGCTCATTTACTGACATAATTAACTTCCAGTTAGATACAAAAACCTTGAATGAATGAATTATTAAATTTGATAATTCACCCTTGCTACACAATATGGACAAAAGTCCATATTGCTACATTACTCCCATAACTTCAGTAAAAAAAATGGAAGAATAAATAATATAAACAAAGAAACTTATCCCAGGAAAATGGTGGTTCATCTGATTATTAGGACCTCAAGGCCCAACTGATGCATCTATTCTGTAATCTACGAAGAAAAAGAAACATGATTAGATGATTTTCATTCAAAGGCTCTTAAATCCTTTGTATTCAACCAATGCATAATAATGGGATAACAGTTGTACTACAATAAAACAAAATCATCTCTGCCACGATATTCTGCTTTGATAAAAGGTGAAGGTGTGTAATGTAAAGTAACCTTCATGACCTCCATGATTACTCATATAATTCTTCTTCATTCTGTGGAAGTATAGTCTGCAACAGTGTAATTATTTGAAGATGAGGCTGAAAAAAATATTGTGGCTCCTAATCTATTATCATTTTTCATTTCGTATCTCTCTCTCTCTCTCTCTGTCTCACACACACACACACACACACACACACACTCATAATAAAGGCATGCACACACAAATTATACACTATATGCAGTTTCATCAGACATGAGGTCATTGGATTGTCTGCCTCATTCGCCTATGCAATAATTGCTCTTCAAACATTTTTGTTTCAAAGAACATAAATGCTGGCATAGCGTTTTATTTTTCATAGACAAAATAAAGAAATAAAGGAAAAGTGCTTACATGAGCTTTCCACCTGAGTAGGTGGTGAGAATATGCCATACAATCTGATACTATATGTGTCAAAACACAAATGGACAGTTCCCTCCGGAATTATTGCCATTTTTGTTGAACAGGAGTGAAAAATGAATGATGACAAATCCCCTTGATGTTCCCCAAACATTGTATTCACTCAGAAAATATTCCCCATGTATGGTGTGCAGATGAGGTTACCTCTAGAAAAGGGTCAATGGTGAGCGCTAATTCAGTTAGCGAAGGACTTCACTTCAGCAAAACAGGGATGTCTTGTGAAACCAATGCTGTCATTATGTGTAACAGTTTGCCCATCCTGAGCTTTCTGTGCCAGTTTCAGGCCAAATCAAATGCATCACATCAGCATGTTGTGTACAAAACCAGAACAGGCAGTTTCTGGACTGTGTGCATGGCAAAATTCAAAATATGTATATCTTACAAATGTAGGAGAGCAAGATATGGGACGATTGTGAAAGATAGGTGGAAATATTACATATATTTGGCTGATCACAGATTCTGCTTGATTTACCTGAGCTTAAGCAACTCACAGCAGGCAGATTTACGTCCTTTCCCTTTCAAAACCAGGTGTACATTTGTTTTAGAGTCTCAAAAGATGTGGCTGAAAGACTTAATTTAACAATGGCATCAGACACATTGATAAAGCAGCGCCAAAAGCCTTGAACACACATTGAAAGAATGAGACTCAGAATAAACTATCAGGACCAGATGTACATGTGAGAAAACATTAACGGTGTTTTTTTCTCAGCTGGAGCAGAATAGCACCCCCAAAAAGTGCATTGTCAGGAAAGGACGTCATTAATGTACATCACTATCTCTTCGTCACTGAGTTTTGATTTTCTTTTTTGTCTCCATCAAGGTTTTCATTTTCCAGTAGATGACTCCATTATTTCGTTGCAACTTTAAAAACTGTATCCTAGGCAAGATTATGGTCAGTTTGCATGATAATATGGACTACTGTATATATCATGGGACACAACTGTTTTCCATGGTTTGGGCTAGGCCCCATTCTTCCAGTGAAGGGCTTCATACTTCAGCATACCAACATGCTTCCAACTTTGTGGACACAGTTTGGGGAAGAACCTTTTCTGTTCCAGCATGACTGTGTCCCAGTTTATAAAGCAAACTCCATAAAGACATGGCTGGATGAGTTTGTGTGGAAGTACATGACAGAGCCCTGACCTCAACCCTGTCCAACACCTTTGGGATGAACTTCTCATCCAACATCAGTGTCTGACCTCATAAATGCTCTACAGAATGAATGAGCACAAATTCCCACAAAAACTCCAAAATCTTGTGGAAATCCTTCCAAGAAGAGTGGAAGCTGTAATAGCTGTAAAGTCTATGTATTTGAATACAATGTCATCAAAGTCCCTGTTAATACAATGGCACCTGTACCAATAATTTTTGTCCATAAAGATTATGAGTATCATGCCAATAGCACTACATTGTGCCTGGAATGAGTTCATGAATATGGGAGGCTTGAAATGCAGAGAGAACTGTTTTAGTTAACAAACTGTGTGCACAGACATGCACTTACCTCATTGAAGATGTGCACATTGCACTTTAATTGCGTTTAGTTGGCTGTGTCATTGGAGGTATGGCTATCAACATTAATTACTTAAGATGGAAAATGCTCTCTAAAGGTACATGAAGAGGCATGTTCCTGAATGACTGATTTTACAGGCTGCGCGACAGCGAGCGGCGCTGGAGGGGAATCAAAGCTTCGACTGAGAGGTCCTCAATGTTGCATACACCCTCTTCGTCTTTTCTGAAAGAAGCAGCTTGAAAAGCAGCAGTAAACCTCCAGGACCGAAGAGGAAACGAGGCAGGGGAAGCGCCAAGGAATACGAAATCAAACCTGTCTGGACTCCTCACCCAGCCTGATGATGACAGAACCTGACGGGAAGCTTTGAGCCAAAGGAAAGAAGCCGAATTCTTTTTTATTTTTTCCAACGAACACTGCTTTAAAAGTGTCATGTTGGTTTCTGACCCCATCTTTCACTCCCTGCCCCCTCCCAGCCATCTCCAGGCCACTCGGGAGGGGTGACAAAGGTGTGTGGTGATGCATGCTGGGAAGGTTTCCTCACAGGTCATACCTAACCCGATTTTTCACACCTTCCGCTGGGCCCCATGCTTCGATTTCCAGCCGGGCCCTTCATTTTCATTTTTTTATTTTTTCATCTAAAATCTCCAGGGGTGAGAATTCAATATCCATTTCAGAATCTATTCCAGGACGTCCCGCAATAAAGGAGTGGGGAGAGTGTAATCTAATGACCAGAGGGGGCGGCTGTACATGCAAGTCATTTAGCCGGATTGTTTCGCAGGCTTTATAACGGAGGCGGAGGAAAGTAATGATGTTCGCTCCAGCTCCTGTGGAGGAGGTGACGGAGGGAAAGCAAACAGGAGAGACGCTTATGAGCAGAGACAGCATGTTGCGAATGTGCATTTTCACACATGCTTTTGCTTCTTTATATAGAGGCAAGCCTAGGAGAACTCCATTGTCACTGAAGTGGTGTAAATGCTAATGTACACAGTGTGGGAAAAAAAAACATGTATGACTTCCCAGGCTGACTAACTCATGGTGAAAAACTCTCCACCACTTACTGCATGTTTATCCACTTGCTGCTTCGGCAAACAACTCAAACGCCTTTCTTCCACTTACGCTTCTATTACAAGTGGTGCATTAAGGTGCTATTTATAGATACAGATGTCCTATTAAGCTTCTAGATGGCAGCTTTTAAGACTCATTGCATGTGTTGCCTGAAAACCTTGGTACAATTTTGTGACCCCAATAGGTATGTGTTTATGTCCAGGTATTTTGTTATTATATGTTTATTGTATTGGTACTGGCTAAATAAAAGTGTTTTTTTTTATTTAAATAATAAAAAATGCAGTTGTATTTTTAACATGAGCTATTTTTAAGGAGCCTTGTAACTGGCCAGGTACAAAAGATGGAAATGACCCCATTGGGCTAACTGTGGCCCATTTACAGTTCTGTTGAGTTTATTAATGAGCACTGTCCTTGATGAAAAAATAAGTTAAAAAGAAAAAAAAAAACACGAAAAGCCTCTGGCATACATTGTGTCTGTGTTACCTTCACATGTTTAAACTTCAAGTAGGCATGTGAATGGGGGTGGTGGTGGCCTAAACCAATAGCCCATGGGTTCAAATCCCTCCTTCAGCATCTCACTACTGGGTTCCCGAGCAAGACCCTTAACCCCAATTGGCTCCAGGGAGACTGTCCCCTGTAGTTAGGGACTGGAAGCTGCTTTAGATAAAAGCCTCTGCTAAAGGCCATAAATGTAAGTAAAAATAAGCTGCACAAATCTATATACAAGAGACCACTGCTGTTTTTTAAATCATCATCTCTGTGTATGACAACCATTCCATGCCAGTGTCTGTTAAATTCCTACACAAGTACCTCATTTTGCTTTATGAGGGACTGATTAGTGATCACCTGAATCTTATTTAATGAGGAAAAGTATAAAACAGTGCTGTAACCGACACTCTCCTCTTGTAATGTTGACCAGATGGATTCTAAAACACTACTAGAAGTTCGTCAAAGTTAATCATTGCCATTTTATTTGAGTGTACACGAGATTTGTTTTCTATGAATTATTCAAATTCTGTAAACACTTCATGGTTTCTATCATTTTGAAATGATGTCATTGCCTTTAAAATCATGCTTTAAAGAACACTTTTTTTATTTAGAAATGTTCTTAAAGACGAAGGTAAAGCTGTTCAGTTCAATATTTGCACTGAACATTTTAGCAGTGGTCTCTTATATACACACACTTCATATAGTGTCGGTGCAATCCAATTTAAATTCATTCTTGGTGTAATTTCAATCCTGATATGGATGCATTCAATTTACAAGTGTTAATGTGGTCTTTGCTCATTGGTCATGTCACTGTATTTATTTAATGTCAGTAGTATTTCATATAATATATTTATATCTACATCTTAGAATTAAAATTTTTTTAAAAATTCCCTTTGCGTATAGTTTTTCTCCATTCGCTATAGGACAGCACTGTTATTGCCGCTTGTTCACCCAAATAACAACACTGCTTTGACCAAAAGGTGGAAAATTACGTTTGAACATGAATGAAAAGCCTTCACAAACACAAGAAAGCTTCAGAATTCTACATTATGATACACTGATATCTATCTATTTGGACAGATATTCAAATGGAATAATTTCCTACATCTGAGAAAAGCCCGGTGTGTTAGTGGGTAAACTCGTTTAGCAGGTAGTAGTTAGCACAGCAAGGTGGTTTTGAATTCTTCTGCTAATACTTTTTGTTCTTTATTGTTTCATATTATTTTTTTTATTATTATTATTATTATTATTATTATTATTATTATTATTATTATTATTATTATTCATATTG
>JBBPDB010029020.1:0-11951 GCA_037974465.1 Brachypetersius altus | reverse complement strand
CATCCATCCATCCATCCATCCATCCATCCATCCATCCATCCATCCATCCATCCATCCATCCATCCATCCATCCATGTAAAACACGCTACATTGTTTGCAATATATGAAGTAAATAAATATGTTTGGTAAAAAATAAATATGAGAGTAGACAAGTACAGTAGAGAGTACAGACAAAGTGTACATCCAGTGAAGCAGAGACTTCACATTACTGACATCGCAGGCAGAGGATGATCATTGGCTCAGTCAGATTTAGTTTTATTGTTTTTGTGTCTGGAGCTTGCTCTTTGTCACTCTCATGGAAACCTAGCCAGTTCATTTTTTTCTAAAAGCATAACTTCCCAGCCTTCATTCCTCTTAAACTTTCACTTTCTGCTTCTGGACATCCAGCTTCTATCACCAAAAACAAACTGTCAATTAATTTTTTTTCTGACATCAATATCACACTTAATACACCCCCTCTAATGGAGTTCAGTTTCAGACTCCTGGGGATCCACACAAATCTTAGCCAGACGTTTCTTTTTTTGTTGCTGCCAAACACGTAAGTTGCCAAATATGGCACCTTATTCTCATTTCTATCACATAATGGGCTCTGTATTCAACGGGGTGGGGTGGGTGTGGGGGGAGGCATATGGGGATGCTTAAGTAAGGGTCCAGGGAAATTAAACATCTACTCCAGCTTCCTCTGCATTCCAGCAGAGCAATTCAGAGCGGCTAAAAAATGTGAAAACGAAGATTGGCTTTTTTATCTGCAACCATATTATAGTGTTTGCGACTCCAAACAAGAATTATTTCCAAGAAGTGAAACAGCAAGTCCCTGCTATGAACTAGCAGAGTTGTATGTAGAACACATTATTATGTCCAGATTGTCCAGCAGTTTCACAGCTCATTAACCATGTGGTAGAGCAAAGAATTATAGAGGAAAATCACAAACAAAAGCAGGCCAGTAATGCTCTCCATAATGAGTTACTCATTATTCCTGTAAAATTTGAATAATGATATAATTGTTCCATGTGCTGTACATCTGTGAACGGACAAAATGTGAGAAAGAGGGAGGTGGGGGGGTCCTTATATTTCCTCCTAAATATCTGAAAGTGTGCAGTTATCAACCAGAATATTAACCGATTGGCCATACATTAAAACCAAGTGAACAACTTGAGCTCTTTTTTTCATATTTCTAAAACCATCCCTTTAGTGAGGCAGGGCACATGATTCTGTTAAAAGAGAAGAATATTAAGGAAAACCATTGGCATGAAGGCATGGGATTGGTCTGCAAAAATACTGAAGTGTCAAAGTAACATCCATATGAATGCCAAGACCTAAGGTTTACGAGTAGAACATTTTTCAGAGCATCACCCTTGTCTTCTTCCTATCATGCATCGTGGTGCCATCTCTTCCCTAGGTAAGCAACACACACAAACTCAGACATCCACATGTAAAACAAACTGTGATTAATCAGACCAGGCTATCTTCTTCCATTGCTCCATTGTTCATGTTTTGATGCTGAAATGTCCACTGTAGGCTCACTCGGCAGTGGAGGGGCTCTGTAATTGGTATGCAGCCCATTGTGTCCCAAGCTGTGATAGATTGTGTGTTCTGGCACCTTTCTATCAAGGACTAACAATTCACGCCCCACAGACATCAATGAGCTTTGGGTGCCATTGGACCTGTCACTAGTTCACCAATTTTGGTAATTAAGCACACCCCACAAAACCTGCCATTTTCGAGATGTTCTGACTCAGTCGTCCAGCCATCACATTTTGGCCCTTGCCTGTGTCTTCCAACACATTATCTTCAAGAACTGACCGCTCTCTTGCTGCCAAGAATATCTCACTGAACATTGCAATAGTAATTAGAAAATCAATGAAATTCACTTCAGTTGTTTTATGTAATGGTGCATAAATCAACTTCAACACATTCTTTCTAACTCTGTGCAAGCAATCCATGTAAGATAAGACAAGAATAATTTAGTAGCAATCTGCATTAAGTCAGAAACAAGGTTTGGCAGCACTTTCAAAAATCAAACTGTTGAATTACTTTATTTAATAAAAACATTGCATGCTGACAGTCATGCAAACAGCCCCTGTGAGGTCTACAGTATCAACATTCACTGCATGTTGACTGAGAATATGGCTGGGACTGTGCGTGCCTTGGTCAAATGATGTGTTATGGCGCCATCTACTGGTCATTGTGAACTTTGTCCAAACATGTATAAATCTCCAAAATCTGCAAACTTGTCCTGTACAAATACATTATAAGGACAAAAGTATTGGAACGTCTGACCTTTACACCAACGGGGACTTTACTGACATTGCATTCAAACACATAAACTTTACTATGGGGTTGGTCCCCACTTTGCAGCTAGAACAGCTTCCACTCTTCTTGGAAGGCTTTCCACAAGATTTTGTAGTTACAGTGTGAATTTGTGCCCATTCATTCTGTACAGCATTCATGAGGTCAGGCGCTGATGTTGTAATCTTCATTCCAGATCATCCCAAAGGTGTTGGATGGGCTGGTTTTTCCACACTGAACTCATCTAGCCATTTATGGAGTTTGCTTTGTGCACTGGGGCACAGTCATGCTGGAATAGAAATGTTGCACCCACAACTGAAAAACAGGTGTGTCCCAATACTTTTGTCCATAAAGTGTATGTAGGTCAATGGTGCCTTTAAAGATATTTTCTCAAATATCTGGCCCACCACTATCTTTAGACATTATAGTATGTTTTCCACTACACTTTTTATTAGATGCATCAGATTTGTTTGGCAACAGAGGAAACTTTGTAGACCTACATGGATACTAGGCAGAGTGTGAACTGGCCCACCATATTTGGGGGGGGTACTGCCTTTTTTAACAACAAAAAAAAGTTAAAAACACTGCCCCCCCACCTGCTCTTTGGGGGGGTCTGGGTCTTGAACGGGGGGCAGAGTACCCCCCAGTACCCCCCGTAATTCGAACCATGATACTAGGACTTCGTTAGCTGTGCAAGCATCAGAGCTTTTGATGCTGTAGAGGGTAAACAAGCAAATATCCAAATTTAAAAAACTGTAAAGCACAACATTCATTCCACTGGGGACCCCAAAGTTTGGAATGTGTGGAGGTGTTTTTTATTCTTTAAGAATTCAGGTGTATGTGAGTGTAAGCATAACACATGTCAATTAATGAAACAATATCTCAAGATCTATCTTTATTATAAATGTTTGTATTCTTTACAGAATACTTCTCTTATCCCTCTACAGCTCAGTCTCTACTCTTCAGAAATGTGGACAATTACACACAGAAGAGGGAAGGCAGTGTGTTGTAAGTGAAAGTGACCATTTGTCATACGTGAACACACCACACTGTGTGCTGTGGTGTGTTCACACAGTGTGAACAGCACGAAATTCTTCCTCTGCATTTAACCCATTCAGGTGTAGCAGGGAAAGCAGGGGCAGCAGGAACACAGCGCCCGGGGAGCAGTGTGTGGGACGGTACCTTGCTCAGGGTACCTCAGAGGTGCCTAGCGGTTTTGGGAATCAAACCCAGACTTTCTGGTCGCAGGGCGAATGCCTTAACCACTAGGCTACCAGCTGCTCCAGATTTACAGGAAAGAGACACGGTCTAATAATAGATTAATAACAGTCTGATTAATAACCTGATTATTTGGTCTTCGTGGGTCATCAGGGCCACTGCTGGATGTCTGGTTCCCCTTGCATTCAAATAACTACAAAGAAGAAAAAAGAACTGTACAATTAATCACACGTTAAAGAAGAAAAGTCAAGAAACTTTTTTTTTGTATTTATTTATTTATTTTAACAATAATAGTAATGAAAATGTATTTTTGTTTATTTCATTTCAAAAGACATATTCAAATATTTGTGTTGGTGTGTGTGGGTGTGTGTGTTGGGTGGGGTTTTTTGCCTGTTAGCCAGTGTAATATATCACTCAAGGGCACAGCAGCCCACCGGTGACCGGAATTTTACTTGGCATGAGCTTCATCCTCCAGTTTCTCTTTATTTCTCTGCCTCTGAGTCTTGTTGACTTTTTGGGGCCGCTCTTCCCGAAATTGATGCGTCACTGCTTGAGTTTGTCAGACGTGATCAAACAAACCACAGGGAAATGGGGGAGGAGGGGTCTCCATAATTCGTTTTATTATTTCCAGCAGTTATGTATACCGTGTGTCGTGCAGAGGCGTGGCGGGGGGTGGTCTTTTTTGGCCGCTCATGACCCACATCAAGAACAATCTGAACAATTAATAATTCATAAACTGAGTATGCCAGTCTAAAGTTTGTCTATAAGCTTCAATTCACTTACAGAAGACATTACTGAAAGCAAAAGTCCCCCAAAACAATCATGAACAGAAAATGGTCGACAGAGTTGTGACCCCTGAACTAAATAGTCTGAAACGGTAGCCCTTATTCCAACATGACTTTATACTGAATAGAAAAAATACTGCACAACTCTGTGATTTGTAATACGATTACAACATTAACACATTAACATTAACTCTGTAAAGAATATAAACATTTACATTAAATATTTAACTATTAGATAAACAGTTCTCGAGTTGCTGTTGCATTAATCAACACTAGCACTACAGTTACACTTACATAGTAGGAAACTGAAGGAAAGAAAAACACCTCTACACTTTAAACACTGGGGACTCCAATGGAATACATTTGCTTAAAATATGTTGAAATTTGATTAGCTTGTTTACCTTCTACAGCATCAGCATTTACAGTATTTCTTTTTTTTTTTCCAGCAGCGTATCATGCAGAAGCAGAGTGGGGGGCTTTTTTGCTTATTCAAGGCCCATATCAAGAACAATTTGGACAATCAATAATTTATAAACTAAAGCTAAAATGCTAGTCTGTCTGTGGTTTATAAGCGGAAGGGTGAAGCTGTGGGTTTATGTTATCTGTTTGAATGGAGGGCCCATCAGCCTCCAGCTGGGCTGACTCTGGAGCACCAGTCACCTGTTCATTCTCTCTCTGTCTCTCTGAATTCACCTCCGTCTCTCTGCTGTCTCCAGGAGAGGCTGCACTTCTGAAAAAACTTCCTGACATTTCACACCCTCAATTTGAGCACCTGGCAATGCCCTGATCCTGTCTCATCTTGCCTATACTGGTCTAATGGTGCCTTTAGTAGTTGCTTTCCATCTTAAATTTAGATAACTAGTCATTGCGATGGTTTTGTTTATAATGATGAGGCTGTTTTAGTTCCCCCCTTTGGCACTTCTTGTTGTTAATTTTACACCACAGTTCTATAAACTAAAATAAAGCAGAAAAGGCTTGATAAACATATCAAATGGACCGCTGGTCCATCGTTTTGCCAGATTTGCCTGAACATGGCTTTATTTCAGTCTGTCTGTAAAGTATTCAATGCACATCTTATTTGATGATTTGTAGTGTATTCATTTCTGCTTCCATTTTAAAACATTAAGTTAGTTAATTCAATGACAGGATTGGAGTTTAATACTGATTTGAGGTCACACTCTACTTCAGGATCTGACAGAAGTGTATGTAGGTGTATTGCTGCCACACCAAAACAAACAAACAAACAATTAAATTTAAAATATCTGACCTATCTAACTTGAAACTATACTATGTTTTCAGAAATCACATTATAATATTATACTAGTTTTTTCACCTCAGCTAACCATGAATGAATGACACTGCATTAAAGTACATAAACTTTAATATGAGTTTTTGTGAGAATTTGTGCCCATTCATTCTGTAGAGCATCAATCAGTTCAGGCACTGGTATTGGGTGAGAAGTCCTGGCTCACAATCTCTGTTTCAGTTCATCCCAAAGGTGTTGGATGGGGTTGAGGTCAGGACCCTATGTTGGCCTGTCAAGTTCTTCCACAGTGAACTCCAAACATGTCTTTATTGAGCTCACTTTGTGCACTGGGGCACAGTCCTGCTGGAATAGAAAAGGCTCTTCCTCACACTGTGTCCACAAAGTTGGAAGCACGGCGTTGTCCAAGCGGCCTTGGTTTGCTGTAGTATATGGATCGTCCTTCACTGGAAGCAAGGGGCCTAGACCAAACCCTGAATTATGATGTGCTTTTCTGTCCATCTAGTGTGTGTCCCAAAGTTGTATAGGAGTGGTGGGGCTCTTTAAATGACGTCATTCGGAGGCGAAGCTCGTAGGTTTTTTCTCTCTCTCTGCGGTGTGTGCGCGAGAGAGAGGGAGATAGAGAGAGAGAGAGAGAGAGAGAGAGAGAGAGAGAGAGAGAGATGGATAAAGAGTAGCTGTCTGTCTGGTCAGCTCAGCAGGAAAACACACACTGCGACCCTCCGCTGTGAGGAGGGTGGGCGACGGACTTGGTGAGTTCATGCAGAGCTCTGATTTGTTTTCGGATCTTCTTCTTCAAATTGTCGCAGACCCCCCACCCCCCGTTCATAACTGTGTGCAGCTGGCTTGTATGTTTTCAGAATGTACGTGGATGGTGTAAACAAACAGGCAGGGGTGCTTTGCTGCTTTATACTCCCTCAGCCCCCATAGACACATATACACACACACAGTTTGCGTGAAAATGGCGGTCACTAGTGCGGGCCCTTGCTGATATGTTGCTGTGATCTTTGTTAGTGCTACAGTGTTTTTCTGAACATTGTCTGATCTGTGTTAGTGCTACAGTGTTTCTCTGAAAAGTGTCTAATCTGTATCAGTGTCTGATCTTTGTTGGTGCTACAATGTTTCTCTAAACAGTGTTTGAACTGTATTAGTTGTATAGTGTTTCTCTGAACAGTGACTGATCAGTGTTAGTGCTTCAATGTTTCTCTGAACAGTGTCTGATCTGTTGGTGCAGTTGTGTTTCTCTGAACAGTGTCTGATCTGTTCTTGTTACAATGTTTCGATGAACAGTGTTTGATCAGTATTAGCGCTACAATGTTTTCTGAACAGTACCTGATTATTGTAAGTTCTGCAGTGTTTCTCTGAACAGTGTCTGATCAGTGGTTCTCTGAGTGATGTCTATCCTTTGCCAGTGTTTGCCATGTTTTGGGTCTGTTATTGCTACAATGTTTCTCTGTACAGTGTCTAATCTTTGTTAGTGTTGCAATGTTTCTCTGAACAGTGCCTGTTTTTTTGTTAGTGCTACAATGTTTGTTGGAACACTGTCTGATCTTGCAACAATAACAATATTTCACTGACCAATGTCTGATCTGTTCGTACTTGTGTTTCACTCACCAATGTCTGATCAGTGTTAGTGCTACAGTGTTTCTCTGAACAGTATCTACAGCGCTGCAAATCTTATCTCGTTGCACTGTACTTTCATGTGTATTGCAATGACAAAAATATTCTAGTAAATTATAAACTGTTTAAATCTATTCTGTTCTATTCTATTCAATTAAATTGTTTTCTGATTACTCCGTTGATATTCTATCCTATTCTTCTCAATTAAATTCTGTTCTGTTCAAGTCTATTCTATTCTACAGGGCTGCTGCTCTCTGCTCCCCCTTTTTTGAAATCTTACCGGGTTAGCCTAGTCTAGCTTAGCTTAGCTTAACTTAGCTAGCTAGCTATTTCCTCCAGCCAAGTTTGTAAAAAAGCAGTTAATGTCAGATCGAAAAGGAGATTAGATCGGATTAACTGGCTTTTCTTTTTCTTTCCTCCAACACAAATGCACATTTAAGCGTCGGTGGTGGTAGCTGTCGGACTTTTTGTGAAAAGTTGTGAAACTAGCCAGTGTTAGAAGCGTTAGCATCTTAGCTCGTCACCCGGCACTGTAGGAAACAGGCGTTAGCCGAGTTGGGCTGCTGCTAGCAGGGGGTCCTGGGAGCCGGCAGCCTTGACCATCCTACTGCTAAACACACATACGAGGAAATTAACAGTTTTTTTGTGAAATTTAAGAAGTTTTCTGACATTAGGAGGCGTCGTCTGCATGAGAGAGGTAAAGTTGGTCAAGTTATTTGCTGAGGCTAACAGGCTAGCTCAGTGAATTGGACACAAAAATTGGACTAAACGGGAGCTAGTCAGTTTGAAGAATAACCTCCTTATATATCATAAGCATGCTAGACAGATGTCTGTATACTATCTGTTTTACTAAACAGGGTCCAGTGTGGACTTGTTTTTCTATATTTGCTGAGGCTAACAGGCTATACAGACTTGGGCTTGGAGAAGAAGAAACGGATGCAATTTAGATTAAATGGGAGCCCGTTAGTTTAAAAAGTTCTTCGTACTCATAAACACTGGACACATGTCTATACAGTATCTGTGTAACTGAGCAGGGTCCATATGTAGGACAGTGTGGACTTTTTCTCAGGCTAAAGGCACCCTGCTGTTTGTGTTAAAGGACAAGCCATTTGCCACGCGGAGAGTAAGTAAGCTTCTACTTTGAGGATAGTTCATGCTCTTGCTTTACTCAGATGATCATCATGTTCTTTGCAGGTATGACTTTTAAGTAGTGGGAATACAGTAGCCCTGTCTCTTGTCTCCCACTGTCTGTGACCCCTGTGGGCCTCCTCGCTGTGATGGAATTGGTTGCAGGAGGTTGTCACTTGGGGAGCGTCTGGCTCTGCTGAAAATGTTTGTTTCTTTGTCCTTGTTTACCTTGTTCTAAGAAACAGCTGTTGAGGTGGATGTGTGTGTTTGCAGCCTTGTGGTGTGTGTGTGTGAGAGAGAGAGAGAGACAGACAGACAGACAGACAGACAGACAGACAGAGAGGATGCCAAAGTAAAGAAAAGTAGCCATGAGTGCTCACACTGGTTGAGCCATCTGGATGTAAGGCAATGAGGAGAGTGCATCCTATAAATTATGGCCTAATATGTCTTTAGCTTGTTTTCTGATTTGTCTGATCTTTGTTAGTGGTACAATGTTTTTCTGAACAGTGTCTGATCTGTGATAGTGTTAGTGTCTCTCTCTCTCTGATCTGTGATAGTGTTAGTGTCTCTCTCTCTCTCTTTCTCTCTCTCTCTCTCTCTCTCTCTCTCTCTCTCTCTGTTTTCTTATTTGCTCATTTCCACCTGCTAATGCCTGTTTGGGCATCTGAGACTGCCATCAGATTGGGTTAATTTCTCTTTATGGATGAATGTGCAGCACCTTTAAACATTATTATATGAGATATTTAGGACCAATAAGTTGAATAGTCCTTCACAAACCTGAATCTCTCCAAATGGACATTTCACTTACAGAAGACAACACTGAAAGCAAAAGTCCCCCAAAACAGAATGGGGCTGCAGTACAGGCAAGAAAAAGAGTTGTCTGAAATAGTCTAAAAGAGTAGTTTAATTCCCCCATAACTTTGTATTGAATCCAGAAAATACTGCAAAACTGATATTGGCTTGTGGCCTAGTGGTTAGGGAGTTGCTCCTGCAATCGGACGGTTGTGGGTCTGAATCCCAGGACTACCATTGGCACCACTGAGGTACCGTCCCCACGCACTGCTCCCTGGGTGCTGTGTTCCTGGATGCCCACTTCACTTGATGAATGGGTTAAATGCAGAGAGAGAATTTCACACTGTTCCACTGGAGGCTGTGCTGTGGTGTGGTGTGTTCATGCGTGACTATAAGGGACCACTTTACGTTACTTTACACCAAACAGTAATTAGATCAGCGGTGTGTTTTGACAACAGAAATCGGAGGTAACGTCCGTCTGTAGTACCCAGCTATCTTGGCAGGAAGAAATTTTTCTTTCGTTTATGTTCTGGGTCCTAGTTTATGGTGTAGAAGTTGACAGTTCGCTTGTTTTTTGTTGTGCTGATTTAGTTGATTGAAGAGTAAGTTGATAGTATGGGTGATTTAATATAACAGTATTTTGATCATATCCTATGCTTTTGTGAGCATATCATGAATATAGTCGGTGTCTAGAGAACCGTGTATCGTTACCAAGAGGGCATAACTAGTCTTGTTTAAATGGTTTAGCACAGGGTAATAAAAAGCCAGAGGAATATGATACTCACAGGTTTTGATTATGTTTTTAAAATGAAACACTGTTGGTGTATTCAGTATAACTTATCAAACCTAAAAAAAAAAAAAATTCTGAAAATGATTCATCTCAATACAGTTTTTATTGGTTTTCTTGGAAAGAGCATTGATGACCTTGAGTGTGTTTGTGTGGTTATATGAATGTATATTCTAACTTCTGAGCTTCTTAAGGACATTTTGAAAGTGTAATTGGATGTTTGTGTGTGAATTATAAACCAGCACTTAACATCGTGCTCAGAAATAGGCTGCTGGCACACTTGACTGGAAACACACCATGCAAGTTTATACAAAGACGGATTTGTTGATTCCCAAACACGTCCTTGTAATTGTGTCTGTAGACTCTATGCAATTAGGCCATGTTTATTCATGATACAGTTTCTCAGTTTGTCCTTTTTGTTGCAGCAGTGGTGAGCAGCCTATTTGTTACTCAAACCATGTGTCAGACATTTGGGTGTTCAAAACAGGAGTGCAGTGACTGTGCATTTTACTCCACTGTACTGTTCCTGTAATGTGCGGCTGCCTCACTGGACTTTGACGTTGCTCACACATGTTTGCTGCTTCAAACCTGGCCATGTTGTCCTTAAGCAAAGCCTTAATGAAGCCTAATGCATAATAAATACAAATGAATCTAGCCCTCAGAATAATATATTCAAGAATTGGGTCTTCTCAAGAGCAAAAATCTTTTATAGTTTTGCAAAGTAAAATATTTCTATGGTAGCCCATGATAGGGCAATGTGACCTTGTTCTGAGGCTGGCAGTACACTTCTTTATTGTGGTTATCAAAATGAGCACACTGTAATGTACTTAAAAGCAAGTGTTCCCATCAAACAACTGCTCGTTTTGCCCAGATCTCTTTTAAAGCACAACATGTGCAGTGTCCTTTTATTGTGCTCCCACAATGCGTTTACTCTTCTAAGAGTGCAGGTTGTTCAAACCATTGAAGATGATCAACTGTAGCTCATTCTAAGCTGATCTTTCTCCACAGGTTACTCTGCTTATTTCATTGTGCTTGATTTTGAAAGTTTCAATTTATTGAAAATGGACTATTTTGTCAGATAGTTTTGTCAGATTTGTCAGAGACTGGTTTTAGTTTTCCGGATCTTGTCTTTGTTTCAGATCATTGTTGGTCCTAGTTCTATATATTTCAGGGAGTGGAAAATTACAATGATATAATGTTTAGTTATCTTTTATATTCTTGCTTTATAAAAATAATTTTTTGTTTCAGTGTCCGCTCCTTAGATGTATAAGCACAACACCCTGAAAGTTTTGGGAAGGGTGAGAATTTATTATATATTTTGGAACCGGCCATGTGTAATTTGGATTAAGGTGTAATTTACCCTAAAAACGGATAGAACGAAAGGGCGCTAAAACTTTTGCACATGCCGCATTGCATCTGGGCTTAGGTTTAGGCAAAATAAATAAATGGGAAATCCCCATACACAGCAGTTCATAACCTCCTTGATTGCATTTAAATGCCCTTAGATATGATGAGACTCTGCACTAACTGTGTAAATGGCAGAAAGACTCTAGACATTTTTGTTGATGATTCATTCAAAACTGTTTTCCATTCGTTTTTCTGTTATGGTTTGCTTGCTTGTGACTGTGATTCATCACCCGTAACACACCAGTACAGAGGTCAGAACTCCAGTCCTACAGGTTTGAGTTTGCCCAACTCCAACACATTTTGTTTGTATTAGCTTTTTGTGAACCGCTTGATGAATCAAATTAGGAAGTCAAATATAGCTTCTAGTGGTGCAACGGATCAAAAAATTCATGGTTCGGATCGGATCAGTTTTCGGATCAGCAAAAAAATAAAAAAGAGAAATTAAACTTTACATTTATTTAAGTATTTTTGCCCATTAAAAACATTCCATCAATTATATAACGACAATATAGAGCATAATTATTTCCTTTCATGTGGACACAATCAAAAACAACTTTAAAATGCAGTTTAAGGTATTATTGCTTCTTTGAACATGGAGAATAAAATAAAACTGTCCACATAATCAAAAAAAGAAAGAAAGAAAGCAAAGCAGACGTGAGCT
>JBBPDB010028992.1:0-11952 GCA_037974465.1 Brachypetersius altus | reverse complement strand
TTGTATCTGTTTTTGGCGAGAAACCACATCTATCAACCCTGAGTCGGGGTTCCCCCCTTTTTGTGAGAAACCATATTAAAGGTGCTTTGTATGCTCAGTCCGGCATCCAGCCCTCTTTCTCATACACACACCGGCATGACTCTGTGAAATGTTACCTTGCTATTTTATGTTGTTTTCTTTCAATCCTTGGCAAATTGACTGTCATATACTGGCTGCCATAGAGCAAAATAAACAGGTCAGACTCCAAGTAAGAGAAATTGTCTCATCCAGCATCAATGCCTGACCATATAAATGCTTTACAGAAGGAATGGACACAAATTCCCACCGAAACTACAAAATCTTGTGGAAAGGCTTCCAAGAAGAGTGGAAGCTGTTATAGCTGCGAAGGGGGGACCAACTCCATATTAAAGTCTAAGTATTTGAATGCAGTGAACTTCTTCAGAGTGGACTCTGAAGTGTGGCAACTCAAGGTAATGAGACAAATTAGCTAGTGAGTCAAGGTTTTATAGGCCGCACCCACCTGCAAAATATAAAAGTGCAAAATATTCCAAAAAATGCAACTGCTATATCAGCTTGCATTCGTGAACATTACAGTACCTATAAACTATTAGCAGAACGAAGACCAAATTTAAAACATGTTATATATTAAAAGTAATAAAGCACATTCGTTTGTGTTTTAAAGATTTTCATCTAAAAATCAGCACTGCTCATTTCCTGAAACAGCTCCGTATTTATTACCATGTAGAAAACTGGCTTAACTGTTGGTGGCAGGAATCTAATATCTGAATTCTGTGTTTTAATATTGGTAACCATACTCTAAGAGTCTGCTTTCGGCGAGCTGATTGCTATAAGAAACATGAACAAAACACTTCTGCAATATAAATTACTGTAAGTGCTGATGTACAGCATGGCTGAAACGCTAAAAGTATCTCAGTAATGCACCTGGTTTTAAGGGACTTTGGTTCACTGTTTATGGAATCATTGTTGAATTAGCGCCATCATAAAGAGATGCATGGAGCAACTTTAGAAAAGCTACTTTTGAAAAGTTACTTTAAAAACATTTATGACGTATGACATACTGATGTTGGACGAGAAGGCTTGGCTCACAAAGGTGTTGGATGGGGTTGAGATCAGGGCTCTGTGCGTTGCCAGTCAAGTTAATCCACACTGAAACTTATCCAACCATGTCTTTATGGAGCTTGCTGCTGGAATAGAAAAGGTTCTTCCCTGAACACAAAGTTAGAAGCATGGCGTTGTCCAAAATGTCTTGGTATTAGAAGCCTTAAGATTGCCCTTTACTGGAAGTAAGGGAACTCTCCCAAACTTCCCCTGAGAAAAGGTGTGTCCCAATACTTTTGTCCATATAGTGCACATATGATGTTGCAGTCGTGGATGCTGAACGTACCAGTACAGCTCTGATCTTTGGTCTTAAGTTTTTCCTGAACTTTCTGACAGCTGGATCTGTGGAAACTATTTGTTCTGCTCACGTTTCAATAATAAGGTCATGCCCCTTTTTGAAGGTCTCAGGAAAAGTAAGCAGAGAGGGAGAGTGTGAAAGAGAGAGAGAGAGGGAGAGAGAGAGTAAGAGAGGAGAGAGAGAAAGGGAGAGTGTGAAAGAGAGAGGAGAGAGAGGGAGAGAGAGAGAGAGAGAGAGAGAGAGACAGAGAGAGAGAGATGACTAAGTCTGCTGCCGCACGAGCACATCTTTTCCATTAGGAGACTAACTGTTCATGAACTTTCCATCTTTTTGCAAATTACTTCTGCACAGAGGCGTCAATTATTTCTTCTGTCTTGGAGCAGAAATTAATGACAGACTCTGGCGTTTAGAGCATAATCAGAGGTTGTAGAGAGTTCGAAGGCTGCACCACGATTAGGAGAGAGAAGGGAAAGTAACAGCACAGTTTTGGCAATAAGAGATGCCCTTGACAACATTGTTAAGAATAACCTTTTACACATTCACACACGCTTTTAAGTCCGTTCTAGTGCCATTTGGAACCAATGAAATTCAATATCACAGTATTTTCCTTATACGTGTTTTCACAGTATGATATGAATGTCTTTTTCTCCCTGAGATCGTCTTATGATGTTTGTGCCCTTTTTATTTCTCAAAACTGAATGGGCTGTTAGGACTAATTTATGTAAATGACTAAAATGTTCTAATTTGCAGCACTGTATTGTGCCTCATTCAGAACTCAGATTAGATTGAAACACTGCTTAAATTGAGTAAATAGGTGGATGCATGTAAATTCATTGGTTTTTGTGACATCACAAAACCAGTAGCTTCAAAATATAAGTTTTGTAAGTAAGTACGTATGGAAATTAAACTGTAATACGAAACTAGATCGTATTTCCGTGAGAAAATGTAAAGTGTGATTGCACGGTTGCCATTGCAATTGTGGTTGTCGCCAGGGTGTTGCTAGGTGGTTACTATGGCACTGCAGGTTGTTGTTACGGTGCTGCTACATGTTGCTAAATGTAAGGGTAAATCTATTAACATTGGTCAAAAAGACAGAGATACCAATATTTCTTCACAAGAAATTTTAATCTACAAAGTCTACGGACAATTCTTATCACTGATGCTCCCTCTCTCTCTCTCTCTCTCTCTCTCTCTCTCTCATCCTCTCTCTCCATGTTTATTTTTAATGGCCAATTAAATGACAATTTTTTTCCCAATGTCCAAGAACTTGCACAGAGAAGGAGGCACCCAAACACTGGTTTTACAGGCAAAATACGTGTTAAGAAATCTGCCCACACATCATGGTTTGAACCCAGAACTCGCACTCTTCAATGCATTGTGTTACCACTAAGCCCTGAAGTGTGTGGGGTGGGGGTGTTAAATCAACCCTCATTAAAACCGTGTATCAGCTGGCTGAATAGGGTGTGGAGCGCAGGGGGGCAATGTGTCAGAGCAGAAAGCCCATTTCACACCGCTTTAACTTATTAATAACCAAAACAACAGTCACAAATGTTTTTCGTTCATTAAATTACAGACACTGAGAGGTAAATATAGGCTCCTTTGCATGCCCCAAAATGGGCGTGAAAAAACATGCATGCCTGCAGAAGAGATTAAAACAGCCACTTGAGCTAAATAAACAGCTGGCTTGATTACACTTCCAAACTTATACACTTTTGTCTCATTCTGTTCATGGAGCTCATGTCTCCTAATGCAGTGTGTTTAGCAGCTAATTTCTCCTCTGTGCTGCGGGATGGACGTCACAACGATCAATACTCAACACCTGATCACTCATTCAGAAAACTGAATACATGCATCAGGGTGATGGAGGCTTAGTGGGTAGGATACTTGCCTCTGGACCAAGAGTCCACCACTGGGTCCCTGAGCAAGACCCTTAAGCCCAAGTTGCTCCAGAGAGAGGCTGCCCCCTGTAATTAGGGAATAGAAGTTGCTTTAGATAAAAGCATCTGCTAAATACCAAGAATGTAAACCGATTGAAAATCTGATTTATGAGTTTAGGTACTTATAAACAAAAATGAGAACAAATGTATGATATCTGTTATATGATATAACTTTTTAAATTACACCAAAGTTAACTTGGCATTATAATGCTAAGCAGTCAGAAATTTACAGAATAAATAAAGGTTTATTTATTGTTTTGTATTTTGAAATGCTCTTACAAATCTAATGTGTCTACCAAATAATACACATTGACATTATTTGTTATGTGGTTCACTGGTGTATTTTGTTCTCATTCCCCCCATTTTATCCCTCTCAGACTAATTCTCGGGGATATTTACAACTCGCGGAGCTTGCACAGCCCAGTGCAACTTCCTTCGCTCTTTCTCTCGCTCCACCTCTTCCCTGCAGACTTCCCTCCATCTCCTTGTTAATGTCTTAGACTGTGACTTCTGGCGTCTCCTGCCAGTACTATTTCTGGAGTTTGGCGTTACCATGGGGAGTGTTGCCTCTAACAACAAACCCCTCCCCTCCTCGCCCCCCATCTCTGAACCACTTAGTGAATGTGGGGTTTTTTTGTGAGGTGCTTTTTTCCTTCTCTCTCTTTGTTTCTTCCTGAATGCTTAATGTCTCATTTACCTGAGGGAACATCCAGAAAGGTTGCTGCTTTTAACCTCTCAGAAACGGGTCACCTGTCAAGGGCGTGTCTTGAGTGGAGCAGCTGACAAAGCTAAACTAACGTCAGGGCTTTCTGTTTGATTGCGTTTGTGCGTGTTTTCAAACACATTACCGTAGGTAAGTGGCTGGAAATGAGGGTGAGGGAGAGATGGAGTCAGAGAAAGGCATTATAATGGATCCCCTTACTGGAGAGTGCAGCACTTGGTTGAGGTATTGAAATATTGAATTAATAGGCTTGGTCTCAGCGAGGCTCAAAAATGACAAAGCACAGGGAGCAGAGACAGGAGGGCAATGGAGCGTGGCCCAGTCTATGGTAAATTATGAACGACAAAATAATAAAGCATAATATTCCGATTAATCCACGCAGGCATTTAATCTGTGTCAGCCAAAACTCCAAAGACATTTAGACATTTGGCAGAGCGGTGTCAGATATTTGTCTTACTAGTTCATGCTATAGGACGGGTGGTATAGGAGTAACTGATATGGCCTTTTTTGGTTTTTATTTAAAATCAAAATGATCATTTTGGGCTCCCGACTGACACAACTAAGTCATCATTAGCCTCAAAATCTCTGGGTAGGTTGAGCAATCCTGCATCTTCCGTGATTACTCAGCCCAGTGGTATGGCCATCTGTCCAATGAAGCAAATCTGAAAAGACAAACAGACCCCTTATGTTACTTAGGGGATGCACCATCACAGTGTTAGTATTGTGTGATTGGTGGAGTTCCAGCTAATGGGTATAACTGGACATAACTAAACAGAGGAGAAAAGGCAGAAGAAAATAAATTTGAAAAAACAATCAGATTAATATATTTTATACAAGCAACATAACTGCAAAGTTTCAAATTTACAAATGTTATAAAATGGGGTTGGGGATTAATTGTAGTATACTCAGAGCTAGATGTAATGTTTGAATATTATTGAATGCAATTATTTAATTTCAGTTATATATATATATATATATATATATATATATTGTTTTACAGCTTGGTTGCTTTGTCATGGTGCATTTTGTCACACTAGTTAATGAGCTTGGTCTAAATATGATATTCTATAAAAAATAAAGACCACAACAGTAAGATTTGTCATATTAAGTGTATACATAAGTGTATCTGGTTTATTGCTGGCAGAACTGAAGTGTTCATCATAATTTAAGATAATTATAGCATGACACTGTAACATTAAATTAACATAATGTGAGAACTCATGAAAGCAACATGTGTACGCTGTAAAAGGAACAGAACACACACGGTCGTGAGTAACATTACGACTGAGTAACAACTGCGGTGTTCAGCAGCAACCAGTTTATGGCTGTGATATTCAAGTGTGAGAACCAGAGAAGAGTATTAAGTGCAAAATTTTTATGTAAGAGTAATGCAAGGAGATTGCATGAGGAGAGGAGATTCTTACTGAACACATGAGTCTTCAGGCGGTTTTTGAAGATGAAGAGGGATTCTGCTGCTCTGGTCAAAATAGGCAACTCATTCCACAAGAGGGGAACCACAAAAGAGAAGAGTCTGGACTACGTTTGCCTTGTGTGTAGGGATGACAGAGCCAGATGTTGCTTGTAAGAGCAGAGGGAGCGATTAGGAATGTACAGCTGAATGATGGGACTAAGGTTGCTGGGTGCTGATCCAGATGTCACTCAGTAGGTAAGAGTGAGTGAACTGAATTGAATTCGAGCCGTGGGTAGCCAGAGTAGGTCAACCAGCATTGGGTTGACATGCAACCTTTTTGAGCCGAGCTGCTGTGTTATGATCCAGCTGTAAGGGTCTGGTAGACCTAGTAGGAGTGCATTGCATGATATTCTTATCAAATCTGAGGTGCTTATTCATGATAACACGCTCCTTGTTCTGTTGCCCACCCTCAGTTTATACCGTATGAAACATATGGTGCGTGCAGTACGTTCTGTATATTGAATGTGTACACTGCTGTTTGTCTCTGAAACAATGGCAGGAGTTGAATGCGTCATTGCTAGATTTCCTGCTGTCACAGTCAGTCTTTGTATCACTATATGCTAAAAAGGGAAACAACCTTTCCTGACTAAGTATTGTACAAAATGTAGCATCTGTATGGCCTGCAATGGATAATAGCAGGCTAGTTTTGTTACTCTCTTTGTCAGTAAAGGAAAAAAAGTATCCTCCTTCCCACTGTTAGGGCTCAGTCCATTTGTTCAGTTCATTCATTTTTTTTAGAGTACATATTTCCACTACGTGCTGTGTTCCTGGAACTCTGTGCATTAAACCAATGCATAAATCTCCAGTGGAAAGCATTAGTCCCCTCACCTCACTTAGAAATTGCTTTTAAAACAGCCGTAAATGGCAATAGGCCAACGACACATGATTCTATGAATGCCTGTGAGATAGCAATCTCAGCAGAACAGAATATTAGTCTGAAGTCATCAGTACCGGTCCACCACTACTGGACATCTCCTGAAGAAAAGCTTTTAAAATGGCAAGCTTTAATGCAGTGAGGTTGATGCAATGTCTAGCTTTATTGCAAGCGGACATCATGAATACATAGTTTGTTTTATAGCTAACATTTTTTTAGTGGATATGCACAGTGTGTTTGCAGACATATCACCACTCTTATAACAGTTGGGCAGCTAGTGGCTACTGTGATCAGAAGGTTGTGGGCTTGAATCCCAGGACTGCTTATGGTACCACTAGGGTACCCTTGAGCAAGGTACAGTCCCAACACACTGCTGCCCAGGAGCGCCCCTGTTGGTGGTTAGTGGGTTAAATGCAGAGAAAGATGTTCACAGGTGGCTATAAGGGGCTACTTTAACAAAGTTCATTTACACTGGTGTAAGAAAACTAACTTTCCTGAAGGGCAGCATTTGTAAGGATTTATTACCCTACTTAAGCCTTCCATGACAACTGGCTTAACAGGTACATAAACTTTGGCACGTTCCAACATGTGGCAGTTGTCATTTGCACATTTTGATGTTTTGCACTTTAGAAAATGTTTAAACAACGGTTGCTTGTTGCAATCAGCCTTTATATATGTTTGTATGGGTTTATGCCAGAAGCCATGAAAGGCTTATGTAGGTATTGCCATGCAGTCAAAGTAAAATGTCCCCTTATAATCACGTGTGAACACACCACAGCACACAGTGTGAACATTTTGAAATTCTCTGTATTTAACCTATTTATCAAGTGAAGCAGTGGGCAGCCAACAACGCAACACTCTCGGAGCAGTGTGTGGGGACGGTCCTTGCTCAAGGGCACCTCAGGGGTCGAACCCACAACCTTCTGACTGCAGGGGCAACACCCTAACCACTAGACCACCAGCTGCCCCAGAACCTCACGGAAATAGTCACTTTAAAGGGCAACAAAATTGCTCTTTTTTAGGTTAATGTTACCTGAAAAAAATTAAAATGTTGCGCTTCAGACTTCCTGTTGTGTCACTCATCATGAAATGTTCACACAGTGCAAAAGTTTGTTGATGTTTTAAGCTATGATTGTGTACTTACGGTTCCAAAGACAGAGCTGGTAAAAGGGAAAAGCCAATAGCCCATTGTTAATTGCCATTTAGTCCAAAAGAGTATTATCGTTAGTGCTAAACTGAACATAACTATGAATTTTAAGAGTGGAGAGTTCAGTACAATATCATGTCTGTGCTGTATGGTTAATGGAGGATTCAGCAGAGTTCTGTGCAAAATAGTAATGTACACTTTGAATGTGGAGCAGTTCCATGATTCCGAAGTATTTATCTCTACAAGATGTCTCCAAAACGTTTGAAGTTCATTTTGCCTCAATGGGAGTAGGTAAATCAGTGCTATTGGCTGGACTGCTTTTATCTCTTTAGAGGCCCATACAAAAGCTGACTATAACTCAGTCTCAGTGGAGGCCTCATTCTCCTGTTCACCACTGATACTAGAGCTGTTAATAAGATGCCACCGTCATAAAAAAGAGTGAGAAATATCCCTCTGAGATTAGAAAGAAAGACCCTTGTGCGTCATGATATATAGCTAATATCAGCTTTTAAAGGGAGTCACGGGAGAGTGGGTGGGAAATGTACGTCCCAAAGGAGGACTGATATTTATGCTTGCATGCTAATTTCCTACAATAGCCACCTGGATCCGCCATCTAATGTGGCTCATAACAGTGCCGTAAAGAATAAAGTAAATATATCAGCAGACTTCAGCATAAATAATGTGATGTCGTACATCATAGCTCTTCTGAAAAACATAATTATATTTCTGGTAAATTTAAAGTAACTGTAGTTTGACTCACTAGTGCTTGTTACTCTTTTGCCTAGTGGTTAGGGAGCTGCCCCTGCAATCAGAAGGGGGTTCAAATTCCAGGACTGCTGGAAGCACCTCTGAGGTAACCCTGAGCAAGGTGCCGTACCCACACACTGCTCCCCTGGTGCTGCGTTCCTGGCTGCTTGGTGCTTCACTTGGTGAATGGGGTAAATGCAGCGAAAGAATTTCACATTGTTCACTGTGTCTTAAGCTGTGGTGTGTTCGTGCGTGTGTGTAAGAGGTCACTTTACTTTAATCAGTTTAACAACAAGGTAGCATACTTGACATCAGATTTGACACTGAAACACTGAAGGAAGAAGTTTATTACTGCTTGGCACTATTGCCCTTGCATGTATTACCAAAGGTTCAAAATTAGTACTTAAACCTCAACTAGTCAGGTGCTACAGGTGCCCAGTAAGGAGTCAGTTTGGGTTGAATTATGTTTAAAAACAGGTTGCTCACACCTGAAAGTCATCACAAATTATCACATACACCAAACCAATACATTTAAATAGGATTTTTTTTATCTATCAGTACTGAGCCTGTAAGACACTGAGAGTGCAGTTGTGTACAAAGGGAAAGGTGGATTTGAGAGTGCAGTAATACTGATTTCACCCCAACAACTTAAGATGTGGACCTCCTCAGCCAATCAGATAAAAAATAAATGCAGACTGAGGACAGATACAATACTGCTGTTGTTACAAGAAGGATTAAAGTGAGCAATTTAGCACATGCAGTTAGTGTCATTTTTCTCAATTTTCTTTATTTTTTCTTATTCGCCATCACTTCGACCGGGGAGAAAGTTCTTGTTACGTTTGGTCTACAATTATGTACCATTTTGTTTACCATAGTGTATGCTCCTTCTACTTCAGTAGCTCTAGTTTATAGATTTTGAGGTGTTCATTTTGATACCTCAATAGGTGCTGAGTGTTGGTCATTAATATTATGCAGCTAATATTATCGACTTAGGCTGCCATTTCCCGAGCCCATGTGTATAAATGGCACGCAGCAAAGAGAGACCTGCACACTAATCACCTTTATGGTGACTCTGTGAAAAGGCCCTCATTACCATGCTGTAGATTGTGTGAAGCAGTACCAGATTTACAACTTCGGCTTAAGGACTCAAGAGGAAGTTGAGAAGAAATAAAACGGCATTAGTGCAAATACGCTAACTGAATTCTATAGAACTGTACAATAAAAGTATTGAAAATACAGTGAAATACTGTAAAACTGGCATCTGAAAAAATAATGGAATCAAGAAAAATCTTTGCTAAGCTAGTCCATAGTCCTAGGATTAAAACCCACAACCTTACGATTGCAGGAGCAGAGCCCTGGCCACCGATATGTAAATAAATATTCTGTTGTGTGGAGAGATATGCAAAGTACTTAATGAAGGGAAACTAAGACAGAACAGTGAGAGCACAAAGTGCACTACAGGTACAGTTTTCGAGCTGCATTTACAGTTAGACATTTGGCTTTACCAGTTTGCATTCTCAGTCGATCTATGTTTACTGCCCCATTAGGATAGTTAGGATAAGCAGATTAGAAAAATGTGTAAAAAAAATTCTTGCCACATTTGTGTTAACTTATTTTCACTTATAAAATCAATAGAACAAGTCATTTGAGTGTGGACGTTCATGCCCTTGCATGTGACTGAGTATACAGTAAGTGACAGTACAGTAAGCGTGCTGCAGCTTTAAATCTGTGCTTAGTTTTTCCTCAGTGAATTCACATCAGTCAGCTGAGATTGTAAAGTTCTCGCTCTCACAGGCCTGATGTCCGGTTCCCACAAGTGCATGAGACCTGACCATTTCTGACCTCATCACTGAAGGTCAACAACCAAACAAGGAAGTGAGTCTCCCTCTATCAGCCAGATGTGACAATGGCAAAAAATAAAGGAAATACAAGGGGATTTTGAGAGAGAGAGAGAGAGAGAGAGAGAGAGATAGAGAGAGGGGGGGGGGGGAGAGGAGATGGAGATGAGCTTGAATGGACAAACATTGACTAAAGAAGTGGGTCAAAAAAGAAGATTTTCCTGAGGAAGCTAATGCACAATAGGAGATATGTTTAGAACAGCTTGGGTCACCACACAGAGAGAGAACAGAGAACACCACTGATACTCATTCAAAAATTTGCTCAGTTATAACAAAGTAATTTATGTTAAAATTAAGGCTGGGCAAAATGACAAACTGTCATAATACTGTATATATACACTGCATAAATCTCATTTGTCGATATTTTGTTCATTTTCTAAAGCAAACATTTGTAAATAACATTTGTTAATAGGAAGGGACAGTAAAGCAAAATTAACTATTAAAATAAATCATCGTTTAGTTGTGTTTCTTTTTTACAAACTATGTATAATGGGTCTAAACTGGCTTTATTGTGATATATGCATGTTGTTCACTGTTTTGGAACTTTGGAAGTTCACTGTTTTGGAAGAAGTTGAATATTAATATTGTTTAACGAGCTGCCCTTCGATAGTAGAAGTGCTCACCTGAAGTTGAGAGTGACCTGGCTTAGTTTTCATTACTTTATTTCCCCTTTCCTTCCCTTATTCACCTCCAGCTGTACAATAGAGAGCTTACTTGAAGCTCTGTTAGCCCCGACATCTGCTTATGCTAATGGAGAACACATTGAAACAGACTAATAGTATTACTCACAGATGCTGTGGTAACCTTGTTGGTGCTAATGTTGCGTGGTGTGTTATGAGGAAAGGCTTTTTTTGGGAATGATTAATTTCCTATCTTGCAAAGTACAATATTAATACATTTGCAACTTACCTGAAGCAATGAAGTGCTTTCATTTTGTTTCTGAATGCTTTGTTTTGTCTGGGTTTTTTCCAGACATCCCCAGACATCTCAAAACAAAGCCTAGTTCCAGGGGCTTTAATGAGGTGAGTTTTAAACAAGGCCCAAATGTGTCAGCAGCTTGCAGTTTACCACCTGTCTTTTGACACCCAGTGTACAACCCAGACTAATTGCTCACAGATCCACAGGGCAGCCATACATCAGGCCAGAGAGTGATCAGAAATGTGCAATGAGCTGAGGGGTGATGGATGGGGGTCCATTAGATTAGCTAAGAATTATTAGCGTGGAAAGACATACAAAGTAGGTAATGAAGTGAAACTAAGACTGAACGATAAGAGCACAAAGTGCACTACAGGTACGCAGCCGCAGTTTCTGAGCTGCATGTACAGTTCGATTCCTACCTTTTGCCTTCTCAGTCGGTTGGTCGTTAAACGCCCTAGTCAGGATAATCGGATCAGAAAATGACTGAATCTTTCATCTGGACAACACACATTACACTTTGTTTTAGATTCAAGATTCAAGATTCTTTATTTGTCACATGCAGTTGTACAAGTACAACACACAGTGAAATGTATCCTGAACCGCCCCTTTACTGACTGTGCGAACATTAAATTCAAAATTAGAATTAAAATCTAAAATTAAAATCTGGACATTTATATATACAGGTGCTGGTCATATAATTAGAATATCTTTGAAAAGTTGATTTATTTCACTAATTCCATTCAAAAAGTGTAACTTGTATAATGTATACATTCATTCCACACAGACTGATATATTTCAAGTGTTTATTTCTTTTAATGTTGA
>JBBPDB010028981.1:0-11953 GCA_037974465.1 Brachypetersius altus | reverse complement strand
GTGTGTGGGACGGTACCTTGCTCAGGGTACCTCAGAGGTGCCTAGCGGTCTTGGGAATCGAACCCGGACTTTCTGGTAGCAGGGCGAATGCCCTACCTACTAGGCTACCAATTTTGTATTGTCCACTATGATCAGTGAACATGCAAGTCTTTCTTTAGGTGTCTTTGATGACTGTTTTGCTTAATATTGCCCTCTCCATCATTAACAGGTTTTAAAAAAAAAAACATTTTGAGACAAAACCATGAACGTTTTAGACATCATATTCATGATGCCTGCTTTAAGAGCTGGCAAGCTCCTGACCTGGCAAGCTTCTCTGGAATGGAGCATTTAGAATCGAATCACACTGAATGGTGTCTTTTAAACATGTTTACCTTTCAATTACGCAGAAAAAGGTTTTTAAAGCATTTAGCAACATGGGTGTTATTTTGAAGAGTGGTATGTTGGTGCTGCTGTTTTAGTCTTGAAGAAAGGTATGAATCGGCGGTTAAATACACTTTTTACTTTTCAGGTTTCTTTCCTGCTCCTGTGATATTTCTGCTGGGAGAGAAGACTTAACCACTGCCATGACCTGTAATATAACCAGCAACAGTCCAGAACAGTTCGGCTCGAAAACCAGTACCTCATTTTATTGCCATACAAACCAGGACACACTGGCTTCCTCAATTTGGGGGTCATGAGGCCGAACCGAAGTACAGAATTAAGAATTGACCCTTTTTTGTTTTGCTTTTGTATTTTGTACTTGTACATTAAGTCACATGTGGATTCAGCTTGGACAACCCAGTGTTCGTAGGTGTCTTTATGAAGACATCAGACTAACAAGCCTGCCTTAAGATGTGCTTTAGCAAAGCTTTAGTTTGGTGGATTAAAAGACGGTTTGAATTTTGTGCGGCCTGGCAGTGGAATCTAAGTAATTTATTGTGCCTTTGTTTTTGTTTTTTTTTTTGTTTTTTTCTTAACTGTGCTCCGTTTCTATATTGTCAGCCATAGGCTTTTTGTAACAAATAAACCAGGATTTGTATACATCACTATGTTCTGTTTTTTTCCTGTTTACAGACCTCTGAATATGTTTATTACCTGTACTGATATCGAGCTGTTAAAATAATAGGTAAGCGGTCATTAGAATAAAATGTGACCTAACGGGTTGACTTCTAATCTACAAGCATGGAAATGTGATTTAAAAGTAATTAACAGTAATGTTTAAGCACAATGTAGTTGTTTCTTAAAAATATGCAGAAGTATTAGTTTTAAAATAAGGTTTGTACTGTTAAAGTTGATAATCCTGATGTCGCAGAAGCCTCAATACAAGGCCTTACACTAGACGTCAGAACATTGTGACAATTTGATTGCACCTGGTTCCACTGTCCTCCTGTCAATGCTAGATTTATGACCCTATAGTCAGCGCTTTGCACTGGGTGTGACCTGGATCATGTGTTGCTTCTCCAGAGTGTCCCATTGTGCTGGTGAGAGTCTTCCTATAGAATTTATACAAACTGCTCAATTTAAACTCTTGTGCCATTAATGTGACCGTACAGTGAAATTGCGGTCACTTCAGTAGCTTTTTGAAAAACATTTCAAGCAGAACAACAAAAGTACCGGGTCGTAAAACTTGTTCGTATTTACGTTAACTACTTGAGCACGGAGTGTAGCTATATGTACTTGCACTGTGGAACTACAGTGATTTTGAACATTCAGTGTATCACCACATAAAGTTTAGTTTCATTTTCTGGATTATATTGTTTGGAAATAAAATGACAGCACCAGAACAGTCCAAACATGCGATGAAACATTTTCATTACCATTAAAATCGTTCAGGTTTTTATAGTTCATTCTGCCCAAATCGTGACTCTTCCACTTTACGTGAATATAAGGTCGGACTCAGCTGTATCACGCCACATTTTATTCTGTTCAAATAACAGCACGGTAATCTTCATTTCAAATAATCTTGATATAGTTTTTTACCGGTGCCTTAAACCCAATAAGTGGCCTGGCGCCCTCAATTGGTCCATCCATGCGGTACAGAATCATCTCCCAAAGCCATTAAGAATCCCTTCGGAGACTTCAGCTGGTATGTAGCGCCAATCTCAACAGTCATCATTCTTTTGGAGGGAATAATTCCGCTACAATTTAAAACTGACATTCAAGACGTATCATTAGAAAGGGTTTGTCCTAGTCTTTAAACCAGGTAATCTCACTTCGGAGATTACTGTAGCATCCCCAAAAGAGGCAAGCAGGCATGCTGACGACAGGTACAAGAAGATGGCTACATTGTTCACTTCGTCCAGTGTCCCTTTAAACCAGTGACAAACTGCATTGTGTCTTTTATGGTGATCTGCTCACGGTGTCCCTCAGTGCTGACCTCAGCAGACCAGTTCTGCCGGGAATTTCATCCTGCTTGATCCTACCGCACTTCATCCTGCTTGACCCTACGGCGACCTCCTCACCGTCTTTGACCGTAAATACTTCACCGTCTCTTTAATATTGGCGTCATCGGTCGTCTTCACCAAGTGGACCATCCTCCTGAAGCCGTCCTCCAGTCCCGCTCCGCTCATGGCCGAACACGGCTGGACGAACCAGGCCCTGTCGCTGCACATCTTCCTCAGGTTGAACTTGTCCGTGATCTCCGTGGCCGTAAAGGCCCCCCCCACGTCCTGCTTGTTGGCCAGGATGACCACGGGCAGGTCCTTGAGAGAATCGCTCCTGAGGACGTGCTCCAGCTCACTTTTGGCTTCTTGCAGACGTTGCCTGTCTGAGCTGTCGACCACAAACAGGATCCCGGCCGTGTCCTGGTAGAAGTTCTTCCAGTGCGCTCTCATTTTCTTCTGGCCACCCACGTCCCACACGGTCACAGCAATCTTCCGACGTTTCTGCCTGGCGTCGATCATCTCCACGTTGAACCCGACCGTCGGAACCGTCTGGAAACGTTCGTCGTACTTGAGTTTGTAGAGCAGAGTGGATTTACCAGACCCGTCTAGGCCCAGGAGGAGAACCCGAGCCTCGGGCAGCTTGGATCCTTTCAGGCCCATCGTTTTTTCTCCGCTCTTCTGATTACACAGCCTGTTGTATTTCGTTACTGGCTGATTTATTATGTCCTTGGCTTCTTATCTCCACTCACAGCTCTGTGATAAGGCAGCAGGGTCAAAGTGTGACAGCACCTCCCACAACTGTGATGCTGGTTGTTGTTCATTCAGAAAATCGTTAGGCAGGGTAACACATATATCATTATATCATTTGATTCGGATGTTACACCAAATGACATTGTGGTCACTCCTTAGATCTACAGGGTAGAACAGACTGACAAAATTATGTCGCAGGAGATGGAATCCCACTCATTAATCATTCGTGTGAATCAGATCTTCCCTCCATGCCATGTGTCAGCTGAGCTTCTCTCTCCATGCTAGGTGGTTGTGGTGGGACAAGAACATGCAACATGATCTTACTGACTGATATTACATTGCCCCCCCCTATTGTCTATTGTAAATGAAGGCTTATAAGTTGTCCGCCTGCAGTACCTTCAAAGCCCACCAGGGGGTCACAATTTAGATAACACTGTTCATAGGTTTACTAAACTTTTGCATAACTGTAAGTAGTTATTACCCATCTCTGGTCCAAAAGTGACCATATTTTCACGTTCTTATAAATTCTACTTTAATGTAACAGATGCACAACACATTTCTTTCAACCTAACACTGAATTAGTGATGCACCAATACAAAAATTCTTGGTTGAACCCAAAAATTCAAATTCAAATATGCAGGCATTTAGAAAAGTATACAATGAATCATACTTATGTACAATTAATTGTATGTGATTTTAAAATCATACGCATTGTAAACAACATACTTTAGATTTCAAGTTGACTAAAGAAACAAAGAAAAGTGTGAAATTCTTAGCGATCTCATATAACAAGTGAGCTCTGACCTAGAGGCCTTAATGATGGCATGCCTCTCAAAGTAGGAGTGGCTCGTGTATTTCGTAAATGTTAAATACACAATGTTTTGGTCCGATGTCTTGTGGGCCCTGGATATCAGTTCATTAACTGAGTTTCACAGAATATATAAATAGTTATAAATGAAAGCATCTTAACTAAAAAAAGTAACAAAAACTTCATGGAATCTTTCTCAGCGTTTTCTCTCGATGTGTTCGTTCGTCCATGACTCTCCTCTTGTGGCAGAGCTGGGAGACTGATCCCCTTCACCAAGCTGAGTTCCTCCAGGGAAAAAAAAACTGTTCTTTCTTCTCAAGTCCTTCCACAGTTTTCTCTCGGATTGATCCAAACTCCTCCAGCCAGGTCCTCGACAAACACGAGTCCCATACAGTCACAACGACTTCTGCCCTTCCTAACCAACGGACCCTCTCTTTCCATTGCAGAGACCCCTGGAGGAGTCCTCACTCGGGTCCGAGTGGCAGGAGCGTATTTAAAAGTACTTCTTATCTTCTCACATAACTGTCGAGGTTTTCCAGTTGATCCAACACATGTATGAAGTAGCTGGTCATCGGTGGATGGCTTGGAGCCACAGTGACCCATTCTTTTGTTTCTGGAGGAGCTTGTTATGATGGCTTTAGCACTTCGAAGTGCCTTGAATCTTGAAGCCAGAGAGCTGAGTCTTCTTTATACGTCCAAAGATGCTTTGAACAACTGGGCTATAGGTGATGTCACCAGGCTATCAGTTCCAGTAAGAGTGTGGACGACGAGTGACGTGGCAGCACTTTCTGTAAGGTACTCAAACAGACAGTGACTCAACAAGTACTTCAGATACTTGGTTTTACAATGTGGGTGCTATTTCAGAACGTCCACTCGACACCCTCGCCGCGCTGGAATGCGGATCACGCATGGACCTCCAGGAACGCAGCAGGAGCGTCAACTCCAAAGCTCTGGGCTCCAGATGAGAGCGGCGACTTATGATTGGACTGGCGCAACTTACAAAGGCACGTTTCTGCGCGAGCGTTTCCACAATGCTTCCTGCTGGCGGGCCAAGCCTGAGATCCATGGACACATTTAAGCACATAGAAACCAGGCAGAAATCTGAGCTGTGCATTGGCCATTTCCAATCCAGGGCTTGTTTTGCTGCCCTGTTTTAGGTGAAGACAGTGAAGACATCTAAAAAGGGGATGGTTTTCTGTGGATTGGGCTCCCATTCACCTGAAAGCAGTGGCTGTGACCAATAAATTGTGTCTTTTTTGTACGTTTCTGGATAGAAAATGCCATTTTTGTAGTGTTGAAGGAGAAATCAGATATTTAAGCAGGCCCGAAACCCCGAAATCAAACCCAAGTGATGTGTCTGGATAAACCTCAGCATCCTCCATGACCCCAGTTAGGATCAACGTCTGATGCATTTAGTCATTTCGGGGTAGTGGTAGCCTAGTGGTAGGATACTTGCCTCTGGACCAAGAGCTCATATCCTACCTGGGGCTCATATCCTAGGTTCGAATCCTACCTTCAGCATACCACCTCTGGTTCCCTGAGCAAGACCCTTAACCCCAAGTTGCTCCAGGTAGAGACTGCCCCCTGTAGTTAGAGAATGGAAGTCGCTTTGGATAAAAGCGTCTGATAAATGCCGTAAATATAAATAAGCGATGGATCTGTATAATTAACTGAAGGATTAGTACATACATAGTTTATAGTCAAGATTGTCATTTAGTTATAACATTAAGACGTAATTACACTATTAATTACAAATATATTAATATTCAGGTTACATTCTATACCAACCGTTTCGTATCTACACCTGATTTCTTATGTTGAAAAAAAGGCAAAAACACTGATAAATGTGTGGGATATCATTGTTTCTTCCAACTGAGTTTCAAACAGCAACTTCAGGTCAATTCAGTCTTGCAAACAAACACAAATGGTACAGATTGAAATTTTGGCATCTGTATTTTCAACATTTTTTTTTTTTCAGAATTCAAGAAATCATTAACAAAGTGTCGGAGAAAAGACATTCCCACACTAGGTGGCGCCGTGGTATTCCAGGACCTGGGCAAACAGGCACACGGCAGCAGTTTTCAGGGATAGGATGTATGATAGCGGACCATTGTCTGAAAACAAAAGGCATTTTTATTCGTCTTCATTGCCCCGAGGATCCATACCAACATACATACCACAAAACAGAATGCCATACAGCTCTCAGGCGGCTGAAGGCCATCGTCTACTAGATCGTTTTTAACAAAAGGATGCACTGTTAGTGTTGAAATGACTCATCTTCCACGATACCGTTTCAAAGACACTGAAAAAGTGAGGAAAGCTGTGGGAGAAAACCACTCAGCAGCAGAAGGTATAGCCACCTACAGTGCGATCTGAAGCTCCACTCAGGAGTCGCTATGGGTTGAGTAATGCTACAGGACCAAGCCCACGATTATCTATTAAGAAACTACAGCCAAACCTGGGATGCTGCTGGTCAAAGCTTTTACAGCTACAGCGTTGAATTGCTATTAATCTTGTTGAACTAACCTGTTTAAATAAGCTACACCCATCCAGACATCTGGACTTAGAATGAATGTACTGGCACAGCAAAACACGGCAAAATCTTTACCCTAGCAATACAAATAAATATGAAGTGATACTGAAATGTTTTAGGCCAGAGCGTTTCCAGCTGAAAGCTGCACCTCTTTGCAACCTCGGTCTGGTAATGATGGTCTGAAGATGAAAAACAAGCAAAGGGGAAGACTCTGGTTCAACCCTGTTATCTATATGTACAACAAACAAACAACATATTAATATGCAAAAAGTTATAAGTATAACAAAAGTCCATGTCAGCCGAGCCGCCAAGTTTAGTTTTTTTCTAAAAATGACGTTTCTAACAAAACAACTTGAAAACGATACCACCGGTACTTCCGAAATCAGCGTCGTGATTTTAGAAGGAACACTACAAATATCGGTACATGTGTGTTGGCAAGACAGTCGCTCCTGAAGTGTAGGTTGTGCTCTTCCTCCAAAATGAACACGAGATGCCAACATAACCAGTGGAGGCAGCGTAATCACGATTAGAAGACCGAATAAATAAACCACGACACTGTTGACCTTGTTCTAAATCAGAAGTAAGACCTCATGCTGGCAGGATGACCTGCCCTTTAGTGGCTCTGTCTTATGGTCATCCAGAGGGACAGAAAATACGAGGACGTGGATGAATTCTGCTGATTTTGTAGCCACTCACAACCCAGGAATGTCTACTCACTTCACTTGGGGAACAGATATGAGCTTCAGCCTTAAAACTTTTATTGAATGTTGCTTGTTTCAGTGTCCTCTTGCCACCAGCAGCAAACTTGCTATCCAAAGCAATTGTCTTTTCATCTCATAGCCACTCATAGTGTTTCCAAACCCTGGTCCTGGAAATTCAATGCCAAGGACATTTTGGTGAATTTCTCATCTTTAATACTCACTTTAGTTACACTAGGTGGACTGGGAGCAGAGGACACGCTAAAATGTACTGAACAGGTGGGTATCCAGAACCTGGGGAGGGGGTGGGGCACTGATATAACCCGTAGCATCACAAGCAGCATGGGTGTAAATTAATACAGATCCAAGTGGATCATTCAGGCGGGGTTTCGTATTTACAGACATCTTTACAAAAGACGTGCAAGGCCAAGGCATTGTAATTTGCATTAATATCGTTCCTTCCGATGAATGTTTGAACTTTTATTTCGGGTGTACAGTGGTTACATTTAGAAGAAAAGCAGTGTCCATTTGGCGCAAAAACAATAAAATACTGTCCATTCCCTTGGTAAGCATGTATTCATACATGCACAGTGAGTGCCTGTAAAAAGAGCAGGGTAGAAACACTGGCATCTTCTGAGGGTTACACTGACTCGCTTGTGTAATCCCTCTCAGTGGGCGGAGCATGACGAGGTTCTAGTCTCCGGCCTTGGGGCCGGCGCTGCTCCTGAACTTCACCACCATGACGGTGATGTTGTCGGGGCAGCCGCGGTAGAAGGACTGCAGGACGATGCTCTTGGCGCCGAAGTGCGGCTCGTCCAGGCGCTCGCGCACAAAACGCACGGCCTCCTCGTTGCTGAAGGCGTCCCACAGGCCGTCCGAGGCCAGGATCATGAACTCGGGCTGCAGCTTGTCCAGGTCGAAGGTCAGGATGTCCGGGTCAGGCACGACCACGTTGAGGTTCTTCAGTGGGTAGTCGCCCAGCGAGCGGGACATGGCCAGGATGCCTTGCACGCGCCACGAGCCGTTAAAGCTGATGAAGCCCCCTGGCAGGTGGAAGGAGATTACCTTTAGCCACAAGTTCTCGAACTCTGCCCTGGAGCCCCCCAGCCCTGTTTTCCCTGCTCTTAAACACCCTCTTCAACCAAAAACAGTGTGTGATATCACTATGTGCAATAACAGACTCGATATAAATAACTATGTGTGGTTTCTTTATTTATCTGTTGTATTTATATACACCTCTCTTACTGACCACAGCATTTTGTGTATAGAGGAAAGTGTATTTTGTACAGAAGTATATTATATATTGTTCTAGTCTTTGTGTCTCTGTGCAGTCGTAGCATAAGTTGCTTCCTCCAGATTATTGTTCTTCCATCCTGGTCCTAGTATCTCTTACTATTCTGGGGTTCTTCAGGACCAGGGCTGGTGCCTTAAACCACAGACAATAATTAAACTTTGCTATATGGTCTATTTAAAAGCAAAGCACGTCTTAGTTTAGAGTTTATATAGTTTATCTTAATATGTGTATTATATGTTTTCTTGTACACCACGCTGTTTGCTCTCACTGTATATACACATATGGCTGAGATGAGTTTAATAGGGCTCAGATGGAATGGAGAGGTCCATTGCTTCTGTAAATACCCTCTATTTATTATATACTGTACATTCTCTGTCCTAGTGCTGCTACATTTCCTCGATTATTATAAAATATATTGCTGTCTGGCTCTATTCTGCATTTTTCACATGCAACTCTCTGTTGCCCGAATATAGTATCTGTCATCATACTGTACTGTAACTGTCTACTGTGGTCGATGTGGTCTTGCTCTCTTTGTATTCTGTTCTGTCTGCACTTATAAAATGGAATTAAAGTGTTCTGGGAGCATATTTGTGGGCATATTTAGGGTTCACACTATAAACATAGACATTTTTAGCCAATTTCTTTTACCCCATCACAAATTTGCAGGTGCTCTTGGAACGTAACCCCTGAGAATGTCTGGGGTTCACTGTAAACTAATTTGACTCGACCATGTAGGTACTAGGAATAACCAGATGAGGGCAGCACTGAGAAGTCTTCTTCCCTACCTGCTCTTTTGATCCTCTTGCGCTCTTTAAGCTGGTAGGGCTTGTGGTCATGAGACAAAGCCACAGCGTTGCCGTCTTTATCGCACAGGACTCCGCGGGAATCCCCCACGTTAGCAACAGTCAACTCTCGGTCAGACAACAAGGCCACCAAACATGTGGTACCTGCAGAGGGAGGGAGGAAAGGAAGACACACTGTAACTTTTTTGTACTTTAAATATTGTTGATTCACACAATACACACAAGCAATGGCGTGTAAAAGTATTGGCACCCTGGTCAAAAATTACATTATGTTGATTGTCTAAGTGAAAACATGCAAACACACCTCCTGCACATTTAAATGCACAAATAATGTTGCTGAATCTAACATTGGAAAATAATACGAAATATAAAAGATTATAAATTATGTTCAGGGTTTACCGAAATTGTTAAATTCAGCAAAAGAAACAGTTCACTTAGAAAATCAACAAAAACATGTAGTTTGACTGGGGTTTAGAGGCTCTTGCCAGATTTCGCTTTGAGACCTGCTTCTTCATGCGAGGCAGAGAACTTCTCCACCATGTCTCGGTCCACGGCGAGGATGCGCTGCTCCAGGATGGAGGCGTAGGAGAGCGGACTGTCCTTCTTCTCTCGCTCGTACGCCTGCAGCTGCTGCCTCAGAGCCTCAGGCAGGTGCGCCTTCACGTAGTCAGCAGCCGCCTGCAGGGACAAGGAGGGTTCAGGCAGATCTGATGAGGTGCAGGCTGCTTTTAGAACAGTCCACAAGGACATGTCTTCAAAAAAGAGACAGTTCAGTGGTCACCACCTCCTCCTTCTGGAGATCTAATGTTTTGCCATTTTTAGCTCCAACCTGCACTTAACCTGCTCCCCTTTCTTAACGCGGCAGCCAATCAGAGACTTCAGAAGACGTTCGTTAGCCAGAGCAGATGTTGCAGATTGTGGCAGGAACTGCACATCTCAAGAAGGTAGATCTATAGGACCAGGGCTGGTGACCACTGGTTTAGCATTCATATACCATCATGAATGAGGCACGAACACTTCCTTAAGATTGACGGTTCACAGGTGTGTATTGGCTGCAGAATTTCTCCAATCCACAGCAATTTAAAGCCAAATTCAGCTGTAGGAGATGTGATCCAATGTGTAAACACACCAAATTTCCACATTTTATGTCCCAATTTTGTGGTAGTCTCAAATTCTGTTTGAACCTTTAGGTCCCAAAATCCTGGCTAGTGAAGTGATAGGCTTCCGCACTGACGTTATTCACTAGGTGGCACTACTCCACAAATGATCAGCTAGGGTGATGCGCCTCCTAGAGGACAACTTGTCAAAACATTTTTTATACATTTTAGCAAAATGATTGTCCAGCTACTGCCCAAGAAGTGCTTTGTGTCTACCCCACTATAAGGGGCGCTAGTATGAAGGACACACGACTAAAGGCATGAACGACAAGTTTAATGTGGATTGGTGAAATTTAAGGATACATCTTTGACCAAAAATCTAATCTCCGTCAAACAGCAACTATGCAGTAAAACTATAGATGGATAGACAGATATAGATACAGATAGCTGTAGATATAGATAGATCAACCAAGCAGGGAAAACGAAGGCTAGGACATGTGTCCTCTGAGACACGTGAGCTGCCACCACACGCGCCACTAAGACAACAATAAAACTTCCAATTCTGTTCGGTCAGCTGACAGACAGGCTCTTTAGGACTCCTGGCCTGGGACGGCTGTGGCAATTACTGGGAATCGAACTCACAACATCCCGCTAATAGAGTAAAGGCTTAGACAGTTACTTTACACTCCTTTTCCATTACAAAGTCAACAGAAGTCCGGCTGAAAGCTCCTCTAACCCAGCCTGAGGCCTCAAAGTGCATCTCAGACATCGATTCTGCGACAGTGACTCAACCCTGGCCTGACAGTAATGAAATCAGAGAGGCAAGCATAATTAATACCTGTCCTCTGAAGAACGCAGAGACCGGGCTTTCAAAGCAGGGCTGGGCTCTTTTTTTGAAGAAACCTACGCATTATTTAAAATGCGATGCTGCATGCGCATCACGCTTCTGCAGAATAAGCATAAAGCAGCAGGGAGCCATGCAGAATTAGCTTCAGCTCGGTTCCTGAGGGAGGATGTCAGGGCTGCTTTTGTAAGCAACTCTTTAGAAGCCTCTACCCAAACTCCCTTTTCCTAGCTTTTTAAAAACGCTCATAAGAAACAAGACCGCTACAGCACAATTTTTTGAACGACCATACAATGCCAGACCAGTTTGTAAGGATTCAAGTAGAATTTTACAGATTTCTCCTCATTTTTGTCTAATCAAATGGTTCAAAAAGTTATACAGAGTGGGTTTGGTCTGAAATGCTCCGTTATAGAAAAACTTAAGACTTGTTTACGGAGGTGGTGAATGGAACCAGACATCCGTCTCTAAAAGCTCCTTCACAGAAAGGTTTAACACAGTGGTCCCCAATCCCCGGGTCGCGGACTGGTACCACATGACAGCCCGGTACCGGTCCGCCGGCTGCACAAAAAAAAAAAATGTGGATGTTACCATGTTATGTTGTTGTTGGTTTGTTGGTATCGGCATTTATAATGGTCGATAAATGAATATTTCAAAAATAAAATAAAAACGGAACGAAACACCCTTCGACCATGTCATGAGTTTTGGCGTTGTATAGTTTGTCCACCAGAGGGCACTCTACACCGTCCCTGTTGGCAACACTCGT
>JBBPDB010028951.1:0-11953 GCA_037974465.1 Brachypetersius altus | reverse complement strand
TTTAGATCTTTAAGTCCATCTCATGAAAAATCAGAGCAGAAACAAAGGTGTTGCGTTTATATTTTTGTTGAGTGTATCTTTCTGACTTTGCACTGAAAATATTGAAACAGTTACTTGGTGCCTGCGGTTTAATAAAAACCACATGCAAGTCTATTGCAAATCTAATATTACTCAAAATTCAAAAAGTGACTGAAAAAAAATGAAGATCTGAAATCAGCATGAAAAACAAGTTTAGAAAAGTGTGTTGTGGTTTCTGATGATTACAAAAAAATCTGTGTTATTAATGCCACAATGTTTAAATTTGTTGGTGCAAATTTTCAGTTTGACCCAAAAAATCCACAACTATAGGCCTATCATCCAAATCCAACTTTTGATTAGTTTTAAATAGGTTTAAAAGCTTCAGTAGAATATACTGTACTGCCCCTGTGGAAGACCTATGGAAAAATCTGTGAGCAGCAAACTAACAAAAGTAATAGAAGTTAAAAGTTTTACTTGTAACAAAAAATGTACAAGCTGTTTAAATAAGACCATGAGCAAAAATAACTGCAGTTATTGTGGCTTGGATTAGATTTCAGTAATGAAAATTTGCATACATAAAAATGGTGCACGATTTTCACGTATTTGCATCATAGGCATATTTGTCCTCTAATGTAGCTTCTCATGTAGTTTTTCTTAAAAAAATAGTTTTTCTAAAACTGATCAAAAAAGACAAATGTAATTAATTCTGATTAATTGTTTCATTCAATGACAGGTCTACTAGCAATCATAATGTGGTGTGGTAATCAATGCTGTGCTGCACAGGTGTGCATGTTTGTGTGTAAATAATGAAGCGCTTGCCTGTTGTGAGGAGTTTGCGTGTGCGGAGGAAGCTGATGGCTAGCCTCATTATGGAGGCCTTGTCCAGGTGAGAGCTGAGACTGTGAGAGAGGGGCAGTTGGTGGGCCAGCTCATAAAACACCTCCGTCTCCTTACTGCGTCTGCATCGGGCAGCATCCCGAGACTTCTCCTTCCGCCGCTCTGAGGTGCTCCTGCACACAGGAGGCACAGGAAATGAGGCCAAGACTCATATGCACATGATTCAAGAGTCCGTCTTTCATTGTTTTTTGGAGTTTATCTTAGCATACTCATTTATTCATGAAAATTGAATCATGTATTTTTTAAACAATTATTCATTGTTTTTTTTTTTTACGTAATGCCCCAGACAATTAACATTTGTTCTGTTTATTACACTATTATATAAGAATGCCTTAAGTTGTTTTGATAATTATAATTCAGTGGTTACACATGCGTTATTAAGTCCCAATCTTAAAGTAATGTTACTAGTACACACAATGACAAAACACAAACTGGCATAATAACTAACTCAAAACTAAAGTCACAGATGCATTAGGTGTCATTTTGCATTATTCAACAAGGTGCAGCTGTAGAGAAGCATTCAGTAAACAACATTGTAAGTAATCAGCTGCAATTGAAAAGGACATCTGTTCTGCATACACTTTTAAAACAATAGTTTATGAATGGCTCGGGTGTTCATTTCAAGTAAAGCCATTAAATGATAAAAAAAAAAAAAAGTGCTTCCCCAGGCTGATCAAAGAGGCCCCCCTGCTCTGCACATTTGACTGTTTTTTACACACCCCACACACTTGATCCAACCAATCAATTAATTTATAAGCTCTTCCTGAGATGAAATGGGTGGTAGAGCTAGAAAATCACAAAAACATGCAGGACGAAAGAGCCTTCAGCACTAGGGTACTTCAGAAATGTTTCTTCACACTCACATAATGCATTTACAAAACTGCTAAATTAAAAAGTCATCCACTGAGTGGATCTTGAGCAATTCATGGCAGTCCTTTAGCCAGTTTAGTCCTGGGACAGGATAATAAAGAATGTGCAAAAAGTGCAGTGAGAGTCATTCAGAGTTAGTAGATATTAGTGAACACATTAGAGTGATTCAGGGGTTGAAACAAAGCTCCAGTGAACCCAAATCTGAACCCTCTTTCTATGTTGCATGCATTTCCGCTCTGTAAGCAGGTCAGTGCCCAGAGTTTCACACTTTTGGTAAACACCAAGATCCCTCTCCTTCACAAACACACACACAAACACACACACACCATAGCAATAAGACAAAACTATCCTCCTTCAGATATTGACTACAAACCCAAAAACACAAACACACACACACACACACACACACACTGATGTACACAAACACACACACACACACACACACACACACACACACACACATACATTTGAATATATATATATATATACATAATCAAAAAGAGTTTGTTTATTCGATTTTAGGGCATAAAGGTCTCTTTGAGCATCTGATGCTGGATAAATGATGTCAGATGGCAGGATGGCAGGATAAATGCTCCTATTTCACATTCAACTCAGACAGCCCAAAAAACACAGCCAGCAGAGACAGAGCCAGCGTCCTGCAGGTGGTGAACACAAACACAAGTACAGAGATATACACCAATTAATGTTCTTCGCCCTCAAACATAAGTCCATTAACCTATAGTTAGTGAAAATGAGTCTTTTTCCTACAATTTTACCTTCAGAGTAACACCAAAATCCAGCTTTCTCTGTGTTTCAGCAGGAAATGGCTTATTCATCTCTGCCTCAATTTTTTGAACAATCTGGACAACTAAAGCAAATGAGGGCCATTCTAAAATGTGAAAGCTTCCAGAGAGGCCTGGGTCAAACACTTATGGGAATCATCTCTGAGACATCCTGGATTTAATAAACACAAATAAACACGGCTTCACCACAATTTAGCATTCTTCCGTCCCCGCGGCAAGAAAATAATTATTAGCACAGGAATGCACTGCTGTCTCCTTTCTCTGACCTCAGTTCCAGTAACTATTAATTTTCCAGCCCATTTGATTGTATTTACAATATACAAGAGTGTTTCCTTGTTATGTATTAATAAACATAATACAAACTGTTAAACTATTTCAAATAAAAGTCTCAAATAATTATATTGTGTAATCCTCTTGATCCTAGCCAATATGTGTGATGTTTATTGTTTTGATATAATACATGATAGAAACACATTTTTTGCCTTCTCTCTCCACTTTTCATTCTTTCTTAATTCTTCCTTTTATGTAATGAATAACCATTTCATAAGACAAAATGACCTAAAATAAAAATTTGCTTCCCAAGTGCTGAGGTTTGTGGTTGCGTGATAGGGCAAGATGCATGGGAGGCACTGAGTGATGCTTTTAAATGCCCTGAAACTGTGGCATGCCACAACCTCTTCTAACACCCAGACACAAGCACACAGTTGGAGCGTGGACCAAGAGTATTCAGAGTTTTCAGTAACTACTAAAAAAAACAATCACCTGTTGCCAAGAAGCACCCACAAGCTGACCTCCGCTTGCACCCTTCACAGCACAAAAACAGCCACCAAAACACTTAACTCCTTTTAGCTACACTCAGTGTAAAGCACCATGTTGACTTTTAGCAAAGCAGCAGGCCAGTGCGTGTGAAGACACCACGGTTCAGCTTACATATCAAACAGCCTGTGAAGAAGTTCGTTTAAAGCAGTTCATGCCCGGCTAATGACAGCATCCCAACCACTGGATAAAGAATAAAACTCTCCATTCTCCTTAACATCGCTGTTACAGTCCAAAGGTGAACCAGCAGATTATGAGGGGTGGCCTAGCATTTTGGTCCACTGCCAGGACACAAGTAAATCCATCCAATTTACTCCTAACAATAGGGTCCCTGATTTGCCAACATTAACAGAAACACCACCCATATCCCCGCCTTCCTCTGGTCCTATTTACTAGCAATAAATAGGTGCTGAACTGGTTTCCACGGAGACCGTCTGAGTTGGAACCATGTCAAGGAGGCTGTGTTCTAAAAGGAGCCGTCGCCGCCATGCTCTTTTCCTGCCCCGAGTTCAGAAAACCTGCCGGAGAGGAAGGAACCGACCCGATGCGAGGCCTAAAAGTTGCATCACCATGCAAAAAAAATTGCTGCACCAAAAACAGATCCTGAGTAACTGAACAGGAGTAAATGAGATTGTTAGAGTTGCCTCCACAGATTAAGGTCAACACAGTTCTTATATGAGCACAAGCTCACTTCACCAGCTACAGCATGAAAGACAATGTCCTCCAGAAACATGTAACATGTTTCAGAAAAAACTTAAAAGCTCATTGTTGGTTTTCATTGTTTTTCCCTTTATTTTCTTGTACTTATTTTTTGACCAGATCAGCACTGTCTGTGGGGGTGGCTGAGTTGACAGTAATGACAAGGAGCAAAATTCCTTGAACTTGAAAACAAACATTTGAAAGGGATTTTGTTCTGTGGCCAATTTCAGTCATTGTGCCTTATTGAACCAAAGAGTGAGAACCAAAGAATGAGTTTTGGGGATGGTTTCACAGTTCTCCCTTATCAAAATGAACTTAGTAGCTTGTTCTCTCTAAAAAAGGACTTAGCTGCCTGTCCCCCTAAAAGAAACAGCCATTGACAGCTTGTTCTCTTAGTGACAAGATTCTTAGCAGCCTGTTCTCCTGACTGAAACAGTCTGAGCAGCCCGTTCTCCTTAGCAACCGGCTCTTTACTGGAAAAGTCTTTAGCAGCTTGCTCTTATTGGTGGAAAAGTCCAATGCTTTCTGCAAAGTGAATGAAGCTTGTACTACTTTTGCCACTGTGGGACAGTCTACCCTATTGTCCCAGTGCAGTCCCAGTGGAGGCAGCAGGATATGAAACAATAGACGCTTAGGGCATCAACCCTATGATGCACTCCCTGAACCTGCTCAGACACGGATGTCTGCTGGATCTGTGAACCCCTTCAATAAGACCACAGTGCAACCTACAGCAAACTTGGAAGAAGTTAGGCCCTTATGGTACTGCACTTCAACATTTATCACAAGCTTGATGTTGCCACGAACATGATCACAATTCTCCAAGGTATCAACCTGCTTCCCTTTACTTATATAGAACACAAAAATGAAATGAGTTATCAGTTTCTTTGTATTTTTTCTCCTTTATCCATTATGTTTTAGCATTGTAGAGTCTTTATCAAATGGATAACCAATACTGAGAAAATGTACATTTTCTTATTATCTTAAAAATCCTGGAATTTAGGCAGGCCTCAGCCATTCACTTTTTTTCTCTGTCTGCAGAAATGTGAAATTTATTGAGGTGTGCGGTGCTGATAGTCAGATGCACTCATGCATGTAGAATGTTAAAAAAGCAAAAAACATATACTCTGTACGCCTTAAATACACATAGTTGCCACATGTAAATATAGCTTAAGACTTATATATTCCGATGTACTACCTTTGACAGCAAATAATGTTGGCAAAAGAAATCAACTTGCAGTCTGAATTGGGAACTGAACCTCACTCTCTTAAGATAGAGCTCTTTACCATGTTGCTGAACTCTCACTAATAAATGCCTAGATCTCACGCAAAACAAAAGGTTACAGATCTATCTCATTATCTAAAAACACGTGTGCATATATCTGCTTGAGACAGGCACAACATATACCCCAGTTAAGCCCACAATCAGACAGTGGTGACCTAAAGCATACTGCCAAGGCCATGAAAAATATTTATCTTTTAGAAAAAAATCTGTTCAGACTGCTCTGACAGCCTATCAAAACTGACACTTTAAACAAAAGCCAGCTTTTCCTGGTAATCTGTCCTGTCAGTGTATCTGGTTTCTCAACAAGATCTTTTGAACATACCAGAAACATTCAAAATTCAAAATTCCACCTCTAACCGTAAGCCTTTAATGACATCTGAGGATGACATGTCTTCTTAACACCTTAAGGGTAGCTAGTGTGTGTCTTTGTGGGATTAATACCCATGTTTACTTAGGACCTCTTACATAAATAACACGCAACACATTTGCAACCTATCATTAGACCAACTGTACAGCAAGCACAGTGTGTAATAGCACTCATCTGTGAGCAGGCATTTAGCCTGTCACAGATGATCCACAACACCTCACTTTCACAACATGCCAACATATATACAAACAGCCGAACTATTACAATTCCAAATGCCACAAAATTGCTTTCATCCAATTGAGGATAAGTGCAAGAGTAAGAGGGCCCTCCATCAGTCCAAGCCTCAAAACAAAAATGCCAGCTGCCATTTGCACTGCGTCAGAATTTCATGATTAATGGGCAAACAGAAATAGTTCAAAATGAATAAGATCAAAATCTGATTCCATTACCATTCACTGAAAGTAAATTAGTTTTATTTTCTCATCCTGTGAACCTTTTGAAATATATGGCAAAAATGTTTGCATACTGCATTTTATCAGACGCTTTTATCCAAAGCCACTTCCATTCCCTACCTACAGGGGGCAGTCTCTCCCTGGAGCAACTTGGGGTTAAGGGTCTTGCTCAGGGACCCAGTGGTGGTGCTGAAGGTAGGATTCGAACCCATGACCTTTTGGTCTGGAGGCAAGTATCCTACCCACTGAGCTACCTCCACCACTATCATTTTTGAATGCTTGGTCAGGTGACAGTGAATCACAAGAAAAGGAAAAGAAGTTCATTGCTTTCCAACAACCTTGACCCTAGTGTCATTATCAGCCCTTATCACACGTTCGTTTTCAGCAAAGCTTTATTACATGTATATTGCCTTTGTTTGATTTTTTGTATTATTGGGTATGAAAATGGCTAACAGAAATAAAGGTTGCTACAAAACATATATTAAAGCATGTTTTATTTGTGTAGATACACTACACAAGATGAAATCAATTCCACTACAAGTTGCGTAAGACTGCACACAGACTTATAAACCAGACCAAGGAGGTTCAGATTTCATTCTAGGACCATTTCCCAAAACTGAAAGAAGGTCCACATAAAGATCTTTTAGCAAATGCTTTTGGTTACATAATAGTATGTGATAGTAGGCTATGAAATAATAATAAAAAATATATATACACATATTCAATGAAGCTCAAGGAATATATGGATACATAGAATTCTTCTTATTACACCCTGAACAACATTTTCCTTGTGAAGACACAGTTCACCTTTAACATATCTTTTTCAGAACCACAGATGGTCATATTACCGTCTGACAAGCTTACCAAGCAATCACAGATGACTTTGGCAAACAAGAAAACTTAGAAAAAGTATAGCATAATTGTATGAAATCTCTTGCACATTGAGCTTTTTGTATTTTTCCCTTGCTTATAAGCTGTTTAAAGCATTAATGTTTGGAAAGTAGTCAAATTTATGTCTGTTATTTTTATTTAATAACTTCATAATTTAATCATTCTTGTTGTATTTAAACTCCTTTGTTGTAGCAGTAGAAGTAATACAGGTTTTGGGTTGAAAACAGGTTAAAGGTCTTGAAACACCAAAGGGAAAACTGTCCACTCAGCATTTCTTCTGATGTGTTACTGTAGTTCATAGAGCCAAGCGAATTCTCCCAGTGGTTTTGAGCTTTACATATTAGATATCTACCAACATCATTAGGAAGTGACAGAAAACTTTACAAGAATTTGTTGCAAGCCTTAATTAAAACATACTGTATTTTTGCTGAACAAACCCTGTATCTCCATATTTTGTCTTTTGTAACATCATAGAAATTAGATATAATAATTTTTCATTATCTTAAAAACGTTTTTTTTGCTATTATTGTAATAGTGCCTGCTAAAGGTGGAGTTGTATATTTAGAACAGAGGTTATATTTAGCTAGGTAAGGTTATAAAGCGTATTTTGCAAGCTTCATACGTAAGGACAATAGCAGGACTTGGCATTATCATGATTTCATTTTTTGGACAATTACAACCTGAACTGAAGGTCTAGCCCCGGTATTCACAAATAAGTGAAAAAAATAAATCAATTCAACACTAGTGCCCCCTTATTGGCAGTGGCTGGAAGATAGCAAGTGTAACAAAACTCTCTGTGGAACATATCAGGTGCCTCATTGAAAAAAGTAAATGCTGAAAAATACAACTGAAACTAAAGTTTCACAGTCATTATACATCACTCAAACATCGCTGAGCTGTGTTGAGAGACACAGCCCCAAGAGCTGATGTCAGCTGGTCTTTTATAGGGCAGTGTCGCAGTTTTTTAATACTACACTGTTAATATGTTGACGATTAAACTGTAACCTGAATTTAACTAGATGTCAGTGACAGAGATTTGTGTTGAAACCATTATCTACAGTTACACAGTCTTTAAGCACATGGTCTGTTTTAGACTCTCCCTGTCACTTGAACCATTTCTGAGAATGTGTGCTATTCTACAGGTGAGTGAAAGACGTCAACATGTCATGCTGAAATGCCAGCTATGTCAGTTTGACAAATGTGATGCGGGCCTCTTGATGGCAGCTTGTTTAAGCTGAAGGGGAAAAAGCCCAAGAAAATGCCTGTTGCAGCCGTTGCACAACTAGATAACATTAGTTGACCTTTGACCTGGTGAATGAGCACCGTTCAGCAGGTGGAGAGAACAGGTGGCTCAGCAGCTTTGCACGCATGGCAATCGCCCGATATATTTTCATGGACTGGCAAGAACTGAACATACAGATGAACACAAGTGGTCTAAGCGGCCTTGGTGAATTCAGGCATTCAGGCATGTGGCCTCATGAGCGTGCAGGAGGTCGTTTACTCGGCACGAAGCTGACTAAATTAAGCCCCCGTGGCCCCTCTGCCATGCTAGTCCTGTGCTGGCTAGAGAGCTCCAGGAACTCTCAGCTGACCTTCAGTACTCACAACATCAACAGAGCGCCTCTGACCACACACTGTGTGCTGAAGTCTTACATAAAACACACTTTACTAGCTAACGATCCTTTAGCACTACAAGAGAGCACTGTCATGACAAACCCATGGAGACATACACACCTAATGTGTTTTAACCTTCAAATGGACACCCCGGACCAGGCCTCGAAAAGAATTTCGACAAATTCCAGTTTCTCATAAAAGACGTTGTAAAAGCTCACCTAGCCTAAATACAAGCTCTATAACCTAATATTAAAGCTCATATTTCTGTGAAGTAATATTATAATATTGGCAAAAAAACGTTCTTAAGGTAATGAAACATGACCTTTGTCTTATTTTTGTTGGACACGGTGTCAAGAGCATCTGGTCTTTTCAAATACTGTTAAAAAGAGGAAAAAGCGAAATGCAGGGTTTGTTCTGGCAGCGAAAAATATGTTCAAGTTAAAGTTTGTTACAAATATTTTTAAGAAAGAAAGAACAAAGATATATGTCTGTTATCTGTATAGGACTGACTTCTTTAACACATCCAGTGAATCAACAAAACATACATTTCTCCCAAGGGCATTAACACATTTTCATAAAACTGTACTTCAAGTATAAAGTCCAATTCGACCGCCAGTGCTAACGTGATGATTCCCCAGAACCACTGCTTCTGAACTGAGAAAGACTTATTGTGCATGTGTCCAGCCGTGTGTAAACACTTGTATTTAGCAAAATACTCAAACTGCAAATGGAAAAGAAAGTCTGTTTGTAGACTGCCTTGATTGTATACAGTGACAGAGGTCAGTCCACTTTAGAAAAAATGAACAGATATAAAGTAGTGAGTGTTTCTTTATTTTGGAATTAATATAAACCTGACAAAGTTAACATCCCCATACAGCAGGTATATTACAGTTAAAGCGATGTAATAACAATGTAAAAAAATTGCCTTTGCCAAGCCATGATGTAAGCTCAGAACAGCATGATTACCTTGGGAATCAAGGCTATCATCAGAGCATTATTTACTCCATTTCAACTGTTTCCACTGACACTTCTTTCAATAGCCTGCTGTCATAAGGAGACAAGAAAACAAGGGCAACTTCAGACTTGCTCTGTAATCCTTCATGGCCAACATAGGTGCACAAAGCCTAAGACACATTGGCTCTTCTCTCGCTAGCATTAAGTATGTCATAAGACCTTCACCTGAACTCTGTCTTATAAAACCAAACCAGCCCTGTGAGCACGCTATTTTCAACCCCATGCAATTTACTAATGGTGCATAACCTCTGCTTTCAAATGGTCCATACAGAGTGCACACACTGTTCCACACTTTAAAGGAACAATAATTGTGATTTTGGTCTTCCATTCAAGATGAGAGCTATGTGAAGAAAATCAGTGCAATTCAAAAACTATTAAAACTATTAACATCAGCAGCACTGTGTTCCATTTGCAGCCTCAATAATAGACGCCTGCTGATGCAAGTGCACTCAAGAACACACGGCACCAAAGCTGCAGACCATTTCACAGCGTCGCAGAAACAAGTTTCAAAAGAACAAAGTTGTAGTGGTAACTTCGACACATTTTTTCTTATTGGCACTGCTCATAAATTCCTGGTCTACAAAATGGGGCATATCTCGGCTAATCAGTGAATAATTGAAAATCTGGCAAGTATAACGTATATAAAGGTCTTAATTGAACTTGCTAGTTAGGTCTTCATTACCACACTATGTTACAAAGCTGAGAGTGCAGCATATGCTTTTCCTACACCGTGTAACGTGCCACCACATTTTTGGACTGCCACAAAGCCATCATAGAACTCAACATCACAATTCTTTTGCAGACACTAGAAGAAGACTATGAAAACTGATAAAGCCTGCTGTATACAAATAGTTCCAGTGGGGAGTTGCTAATATTTGCTGAAGCCAAGTTCTAGGACATTAAATACATAGCCACGGACCGATAACATCTCAGAAGTTCTACTACATCTTTTCCTTCCATACTTTTGAAAATACTAATGCCAGCAAACATGTTGTACAAATATATTGACGTTTGTATGATCAAACAAACAATCCGCTGAGTAAGGTCACAAGCTAGAGATCCATTTCTCGAACAATTAGCTTGCTTAGTTCTGCTTTGGTGCCACTGAATTCAGACGTCAGACACGGTAGAACCCTTACACAAGTAACATCTTCGTATGCTGTAGGTCCTCATCAGTTAACTTCATTGAAATCAGTTGTTCTGCACACAGTCCAGACTGATTCCTTTTTGTGCTGTCCCACCTTGCATGTATAAGGGAAATTGTTTTTTGTGTCTTTATCAAGGGTTTCACGTTTGTAAGTACAAAGGAGCTTCCAGTCAAGTTATACTTTGTACTTTGTACGTTTATGTTGCCCCATCTACTGCTTGGGAACAGGCCTGTTCCAGTTATTACATAATCACCTGATCGCCTTTATTTTTAGCCAATCGCAACGATTAGCCCCGTGATCATCTTCCTCAGTCATACTGTGTCACAACAAGTAGCATGTTGGGTATTTTTATCAGCTGGGTTGAGAGATGTGTGCCTAAATTACAAGACTGGCATTCAGTGAGGCACATCCTGGTGCTATAACAGGTTTTGAGTTTAGTTGTTAATGGAGTATCTAATGCTAATGAGAGAGGCATGTCAGCACTGCTTGATTAACTACACTTGTTTTTACAAAGTAAAGATGGTTAGGACGCAAGATAATATATTAGCCCAATTTGTTCTTTTAATTTTGTAGTTGACTCAAAAAAAGAAACAATTTTTGTGACAGTATTGTGACAGATCTGCCTGGGAAATCATATTCATCAGGACTGCAGTGGTCAAAGTGGAAGATTAAAGTCAACAGGACAAGCAAGTCTCTGACATTTGACCTCTTTTAACTTTGTAAGAAGATTTAAAGCCACAGCTCTGTGGTTACAGATGTGTGACATCAGGGCCAGCTTTATTTTACATATTAGCTTGATTCACAAAACATGATTTTACCCACAGGCAAATTTTACACTGGGCTCACAGAGAATGCGTGCATTTGGCTCTTCATTGTTAAACTGACATAACACTGGTGACACTGTACACTGCATTGATGATTAATAAAGACAGTTCTGTTGTTGTGTGTGCTGAGGTAATAAAGGGATTACCTAAATGCCTGTTTTTGGGGTTTCTTTGTGACCAGAGGTGAATGTAGTCTGTGATTTTTTTTTATTATTAAGACAAATATTTGGCATGTAGTGGGGTAACTACATATATATA
>JBBPDB010028934.1:0-11955 GCA_037974465.1 Brachypetersius altus | reverse complement strand
AGGAACACGGCGCCCGGGGAGCAGTGTGTGGGGACGGTACCTTGCTCAGGGTACCTCAGTGGTGCCTAGCGGTCTTGTGGATCGAACCTGGACTTTCTGGTCACGGGGCGGATGCCTTAACCACTAGGCCATCCAACTGTGAAACATGACTAATGTCCAAGTTTATAGATAACAGCAGAGGAGTTGTTAGGCTTGAGCATCTGGGGCTACAGCCCCCAATGTTTTATGATCTTAAAAATACTAGTAATTAAAAATAGCCAGTAGAAAGCGTCTTTCATCATGGGTTGTGCTAACACACAGTTGAGGAAAGCAAACCCCCCACTTTTTGTGAAGGAGCTTATAGACCCTTTGGTTTTCTTGTTTCTATCAATACCATTGTGAACAGTTCCAAATTTCACTTGAAACCCTAAATGATGCAGAATCAATCTGTGGAAAGCCTCTGTAATAACTTCAAGGGTAGTGTGATCATTGGTGAACAATGTGTGATCAGTGTGTATACTGGTGATCAGTGACTATAAGCTTCCATTAGAGAAATTGCAAAAATAAGTCATTGCAAAATAGTCCTAGACATTGGCACCCACTCCCAGTCACTATGGCTCCTGCTGCCATCTCTCAGTAGTCAACTCACAAAACACCAACAAGACTAAGAGACGGATTCACACATTGCCAATTTTTTATGGGTAACAAGAGACACATATATAACAAGCTGAAAGGAGAACCAGGAGAACATTTGACATCCAGACCTACTGCTAAGACCGCACAGAAAGAGAAGCTTGTTGCTAGGTTAACTGATAATTGAGTGAGTGTGTGTACGCTGGGTGGTAATGGTGATGTTTCTCATCCATTCTTTCTTCCAAAAGCAGATGGTGGTTTTGGCTGCAAGGGTGAATGCATTAAGAAAGACCAGAGAGTTTCTGCAGACAAGGTGAGGCTGAGATATGAAACCTCATCAAAAGTGTAAAAGAAAGTGCTCCCTTCATCTGCACACACCTCACACTCTCTTCAAGAACATCAAACTTCCCCAGCTTCGCAGGCCTGGAGAAGTCTGCTTCCACTGTAAATATTTGAAGGATCAAGTTTCGGTCACCAAATCCCCTCTGGCTATCCCAGGAGAGCAGGAGAATTCCTTTCAGATTTTGTCAGGATGCCTTTGCCTCTTTTTTCTTCCCTCCAACACCTTCACCAAAACAACCTTTATTCATAATCAATATTTTGGAATTTTGTTTTGGCAACATTCAGATGGGAAACATCAGATGATGAAAAAAATTGTGTCAATACTTTTTGTGCAATTTTTATCCTGCATTGAAATTGTATATACCTATTATTTCAAGTGTTTGTTGGAAAGGGTTGAGATCTCAGAATACCCAGTGGAAAATTGTTCAGTCAAGATCTTTCTTCCTGCTATCTGGGCAGGTACAGCCAAGCAGGCTCTCCAGTGGGCTGAGGCCTTACATTAGTGGTCCTCAGTCTCATTCTAAGAGCCCCCTAGATGTTCTATGTTTTTGCTCCAGCCTAACTCACAGTGTATACAGATGTAGGTAATATGTGAACCATCTAAGAGGCCTGAAGGACTTGTTTTAGGATCACTGCTTTAGAAAGTTTAACGAGCAATGAAATTAGGTCACAGTGGGATTGACCAGTTCATAGAGTGCATGATGGAAAATGTCACCTTGCACTCTTTAAAAGGTGCCACACAAGGTTGAGGGATGAAACATTTTGCACCTGTGTGTGTGAGCACGCTTGTACTCATAAGGTTCCTCCATGTAAATGTTTAATAGTGTGTGGGGAATCACAGCCCGCTCCTTCAGGACATGCAGCAAACAGGCCAAGAGAAGCCCAGGAGAACCACCGCAGGGACAACTGCAGCCCCAACCCAGTGTTTCCCACTCTGCTATAAAAGCCACATGTAGAAGAATAGTTTTTATGTTTGATGATAGATTTGTACATGTGAAGAACGTTTTAAAGGTTTAATGCAGAGGTTCTCCACCTTCACACATCTCATTTGCAAATTTTCTTCTTCAAAGCACCCTTCACTGAACATTGTTTTAGGGTTCTGTCTAGGCACAGACATTATCATCTGGTAACCATGCTTTTGAGCCCTGCTGATGCCACAGACACCTGTGGCTGGGTTGCTGAGCCCTAAAACACAAGCAGCATGGATTCGTGCATTCATGGATTGTTCAGTGTCCCTATCTCACACAGAACCAATGTTATTGTAATTTAAAAAGCATGTAATAATAACTCCTAATGGGTTTTAAAAAATGGCATCACTAAAATGCCCAAATTTCTTTTATTGTAGGTCTTAGAAACAAATGACAAAGAGAACTTAGTTACTTAGAACTTAGTTACTTAGTTAGAACTTAGTTTCCGCCCATAAGTGAGAGGGAAAAACCCACAGAGGGAGAGCAGCCAAGCAGTGGCTCACCAAGAGAAACAGCGGCAAACAGTGAGTGTGTAGGAGAACAAACATTCATTTTAGACTGTTTTTGACTGTTTGTTGAAATAAGATTTTACTAACATGCTTTGAGTTCTAAGGGCTAAGACAGCACAACTGGTCTTTCTCTAGGTGGGTAACATGGAACCTTGTCTCCCTATCATTCAGGTGTCTGTTAGCTGATGTAACAGAATCTGATCCATGCGCCTTGAGCTGCACAATTCAAAACAATGCACGTGACTCAGAGGAAGCACGTGCTAGTCTCCCAACCTGGGTGGTAGCATGTCCTACAACCCAGCCTGTTTCTGCTCTTCACATTTCTAAATAGTCCTCCTTTAACCTGTTTACATTGCGATCCTTTCACCTGTTGCAGCTGTGATGGGATCATGGTCAGATTTAAAACAGCAAATTGAAGCAGACCCCCTTTTAGTCTCTTATCTAAGCCAGGATTTGTCTTTGGGGTTTAATGCAGGCTATATCTGAAGGGCTGACAATTTTTAACATGCCTACCCGGTCAGCATGGGATAAGGGGTAAAAGGGGCAGCCACTAATGGGGCTTACAGAGAGATGTGATTGATACTCTCTCACTTTCCTTTTCATTCTCTTTCAAACACAAGCGTGACCGCTCTTTCATCAGCCACGAGTTCAGGTCCTGGCCAAGCCATCAGCCAGGCTATACAAAGGACAGTCAGTCGCAGTATAAATATAGAGGCTGAAGGACGGGAGCCAAGAGTGAGTGGCTTTTTCAGATCCATTAGACAAAGGAAAGAGAGAGAAAAGGCTACAAAATGAAATCCACTTAACACACGAATCTAGAGTTACTGCTTTTGACTGCCTAGGCAGGTATGCATGATCATAAATGATAGCAGCTTCAAGTATGCTCTGTAGAAAAGCTCACATTTAAAGACTAATGGATGGTAACAAACCAATGGTTAATTATGTATATAATATATTTACATACATTGTTATTAGTACTAATGGCATGAATCATATGATATGTCATTAATGTTTGATAACGGTTGACAGATGCACAGTGCAACAGATAGTAAAATATTTTTATGGTTTGAATTTTATGAAAATACCATAGTGTGATAATAAAATAAATTAAGAGTCAGAAGTGTAGAGTGAAGCCTGTCAGGTCTTTCAGAACAATTTTTTAAATAATTTTTACAATTTTTTTATTCACATTGAGAACCTCATCTGAAATTGTGTGAAACAACTAATTTAATTATATTTCATTATAAGTTAAGAAGATGTTTCTTCTTTCTTTTATTATTAATGAGACATTCTGACCATGACAATGGAATGTAAATTTAATTTTGTAATTATGTTTACATAATATGACAAATCATGGGCACTGGAAGCATTTTTTATGTGGACCATCTGAGTGGGGGTGTGTGCAGAGCTCTACATCTCTCCCAATTTTGAAAAGTCGGGGCCATATCACCCCTGCTATAATGGTTCCAGTGCACATGTGGCAAAAAAAGGAGTTAACAACAGTACTTTCGAGAAACATATGGAATACAGTTGCAAATGGTGGCAGCTGGTAGCCTAGTGGTTAGGGCATTCGCCCTGCAATCAGAAAGTCCAGGTTCGCTTCCCAAGACCGCTAGGCACCGCTGAGGTACCCTGAGCAAGGTACCATCCCCACACACTGCTCCCCGGGCGCCGTGTTCCTGGCTGCCCCCGCTTCACTTGGTGAATGGGTTAAATGCAGAGGAAGAATTTCATGCTGTTCACACTGTGTGCTGTGGTGTGTTTACGCATATGACAGAATGGTCACTTTCAAATGATAGACTTAACAGTGTTAAAGAAGCGTACTGCTCGAAGCAACAGACCATTATTAACCTTTCTCATTTTTTTATGCTAGCGTAACTGAATTTGGGCCTAAAGACACACCAGAATTTCCACACTGTTCTACATTGTGAACAGGATTCTGGTTCACAGTCACACGTGTTTAGGTTATCAAGCACATTAGCCTGACCATTGAGCCTGCATTCACCCAAGCCTAGCCACATGCTAAACAGTAGGTCCTGCTCAATAGGCCAAAGGAAGTGGCTTAACCCCTGTTTACTTAAAGTTTTAGCTTGCTTAAGAAGGGCTGGCACAGCCATTCAGCACCTCCGTCAACACACACACTAACACTCCGTGCCTCCTAATCGACTTTAGTGAGAAAAATCCCTTGTTTTTAATGGCATTCAGGAGCTATAAAGCATCACAACACTTGCAGGCCTGGGAAAAGAAATAATAGATGCTTTTAGAAACACGGAGCAGGTCTGCAGAGACAATCTGCACTATGTTAAATTATAACTCAATTAGAGACCTTATTAGCAGTCTTTTTTTAGTTAGGCCAAAAGTACTGAACTCTGGGATAGACGCATTCACATTAGTGGTGATTCACATGACGTTCTACAGATACAATGCTGCTTCGGCTTGTTGTTCTCACAGCTGTCAAGGTCACCAGAGGCTGCTGGCGCTAATGCCATGTTTTGGGGAATAGTAAATCTTCCTCAGGGAGTTCCTCTGATGGATAGTGGCTACAGAGCAATATGCCTTGGACGCAGGAGTCGGCCTACAATCTCTAAAGTCATGACCTCCCTCAGGCCAGCTCTTTAACAATATGCAGAGATCCCACACATTTTCACAAGATGTCCTTTCAATGTGACTTGAGGACTGAGGACTGACCATACATGGGGGAGATGTGGAGTTTGCAAAGCATCTGAAACGAAGGTTTTATTTACTGACACTTTATTTATTTACAGGGCTGGAGTGTCCATATAAGTGAACAAGGCAGTCGTCTTGGACAGTAAACTTTCCTTGTTCCCTCTGAAATATGACTGATCCTTTATTTATATTGCGTTTTGAATCACCTTATTGGTGCAAAAAAACTGTCTTTGGCACAAAAATAAAAGAAATGGTAACAAATGTTTACAGCAACAGGCTGCAAAGTACCAAAAGATCCAATGTGTTCCAAACCCAAGCATTCAGCACCACCAGTATACTGATCACCGCTTGTTTATTCGCTAGTTCAGGTTAGATGTGCTTTGTTCGGCTTGAATGATACATTTGTAGGGCACTGTGTGTCTTAACAAACACAAAAACTTCCTCTGAAACTGGTCAAGTTCACTGACTGGACTGAAAATGAAAGCCTTTAAAAATCCTCTAGGAAGCCTGGAGAACTGTCCTCAAGACTACAATAAAAATGCAATAACATCTGGCTCTTTGGAAGCAAAATGAGGAGAAATGAGGGGCAGCTCAAGACTTCTGCACAGTACTGTAGATACAAACTCAAATTTTCAAAACTCAAAATTTGAGACAGTTTACTACAGTTATGGTAAACTGTTTTGGGCTTGCACTTCTATTATATACACAAATAAGAATAACAGTCTAATTACTGTATATTGTAATAAAGCTGAGATTTTACTACATGACCAAAATTGATGTTCAAAAACAGCTGTTAAGTAGAGAGAACATTTTAGAGGGAAGTATCTCTCATCATTCATTACTTGTATTTGATGTGGTGGGAAGAGAAGAATAAACACTCCATTACTACAGTTGTATACGAATTCCAATTGCACACCCGCTCTACGTTCGTCCATGTGTTCCTCTCACCAGTAGAGGCTGCCCGGCCAAAAAACATGCTTCTCCTTGTCATCGGAAAGTTGATCTCCCTGATTTGCTTTGACATCACAAATGTGTTGGATGAGAAGTTACAGTAAGGAGGACTGGCAGACAGCTCGCTCTTTCACAGCGATAAACCACTACCCCAGTGTTTCAGCTGAATGTGAGACACAGTGAGGCTTTGGCAAGAGCGCAAAGAGACTAATGCAGCCTGAGACTGTCTACACAAAAGTTAGTCTCACTGAGACATTATGAGTCAAACTGGATGGTTCCGCTTAATCAACATTCAGCCCACAAGTGCAAATCCCATCCAACCTAATGAATGCGCAGTGGGCTGTTTGACCACTGCGCATTCAAAAGCTGAATCAAATGAGAACCAAAGCCCTGCTCACACTTAGTTTTAAAATTCTGAAACACGCAGGTAGCCAGTGACTTGAGAAAGGGGGTGATGTGTTCTTCTGAGATAGGTGAGACCTCTGGCAGCAGTATTTTGTATCAACTTACGTTGATTGACTGTTCTTTTTGGGAGTCCGGTTAAGAAACCATTACAGTAATCAATCCAGGAAAATATAAAGGCATGCAGTTTCTCCTGGTATCTTTATTCAGAAAATCTCTTTTTTCTTGTAATCTTGTTCTAGAGGTCATAAAAGCTGATGTTGTCTCTGCCTTGGGCTGACTGATAAACTAATATCATAGTCTGTTAGCTCACCAAGGTTACTAAAACAACATGAATGGGCACCTGCTGTAGGCTAAATAGACTAATACATGCAAATACACACTATGGACAAAAGTATTGGGGTACCTGACCATTACACCAACATGAACTTTAATGACTTTGCATTCAAATACAAAGACTTTAATATGGAGTTGGTCGCCCTTTGCAGCTATAACTGGTTCCAATTTTATTGATAGTCTTCTGCTCTTCTTGGCACTCTTTTGTAAAGTAGTCTTTGCCTCTCAGGATAAACCATAATCTGTTTTTGTCAACTATGCAAGATTTTGTCTCAGTCCGTTATGAATTTGATTGAGGCGATTTGCAAATTGAGTCAAGAGGGTCAAAGCTGTTTGGAAAATGGGACAAATATATCTGACTATTATCTGCATCGCTGTGCCAGGATATCTCATAGTTTTGTCGGATTGGGTCAAGAGGAAGAATGCACAAATGAAATATAGATATAGATGAAATAGTACAATTGGTGTGAATTGTAAGTGCCTTTTTTAGGCTAATTGTTGATATCAATAGTGATGGCTTAAGGAGGACACATGCTATCTTCCAAAATACTAGGCTGACTAAACATTTTGGAACAAATGTATTAAATATCTCTAAATATTTTTTTCTGAACTGTGTCAATGTGACCTGCATTCATTTCACAAATGCATTCAATTCAGATAACAGATAATTGTGCCTTTAACAGACAATAAACTGTGCTGCTGACTGGAGCTGTCAAAGGTTTTTAAAGAAGAATTCCAGCCTGGAAAACAGCCACATCCACTAATTCTACTGCTGACTGGCAGTTATCCCGTCGGTTAAATAATAGATGCTCACAACTGGTTGGGAACGCAAAATCTGACTGCAGTTGAATTGCTAATAGTGGAAACTTTTCTCCAGGGAAGACAGATGCAGCAAAGCTCCTCCACTGCAATTGTGGTCTATGTCAGATACTGACTCTGAGACAAAACACATTGGCCCCACCAATGTGACAAAATATTCTGATAAATGCTGATATCAGTCATGATACCCTTTATAAAAAAAAACAGTAGTTTCTGTCAAATGTTGCTTTACTATCTGACATAATATGTTGATTCTCAATCGCTGCATTGTTTAAGACAGAAATGTACAGCTTAGCAATTTTCTCATCTTATACCACTATAAAAATTTGTTTTCTGGGAAAAAGATGTGTGTGTGTGGGGCTTAATGTGGTCAGCAAGTCCATTGCGGTTTCTGACCTCAGCAACACCAAAACCAACACTGAAACACAATGTTCATCACCTGTAGAGCAATTATAAAGTGATGTACGGATGAGGAATGTGTGCCCTTAGGGCAGACGGTACATTGCAAGGTTGAAGGCTGAGGGCTGTGGGTTAACACCCAACCAGCTGGTGAGCTGGAGAGCTGTCGGGAAAAATACAGCTCTGAGATCTAACCATGCAAAAGAGAATAGAGAACAAGTGTGGAGAGAACGGAAAAGAAGAGAAGAATGGAGAAGAGAAGAGAAGAGAAGAATGGAGAAGAAAAGAAACAAAAGGAGAAGCAAAGAGAGGAGAAGAGAATAGAAAAGAAGAGAAGAGAAGAGAACAGACTGGGAGGCACAGCCTGAAATAAAGAGGTTTCAATGATTTTTCTTAGTCTGAAAGAAGCTTTACTGGGAGGGGAGAAAATGTTCTTAACTTTAAATGAGACCCCGGTTGAAGTTGAAGTTCGCCTTACTAGAAGGGTTTACAGTAAAACAAAGTTTCAAAACATGCTGTTTAATTCATGTATGGACATTAAGCTACGGAAACAGTGCATTATGACTAAATTATGTTTGTAATGCATTATTTTTGTCATTAAAACAGAGACATCTCAATATATCTGCATACTCAGAGAACAGGCATTTAGCCCCACCCATTCATGCTGAAGTTATAAAGAGTGCTTCAGTCTGGGGCACAGCACAGGACAGCCCGCCAGAAACAGAGCTCAGTAAGAGGTGCAGCAACTCCTTTTGGTATATAATGTATGGGTTTCTGTAAGGTCTTTTGGTGTGTTTTAGTTTTAATTTGCACACATTTTAATGTTTTTCTCACTTCAATCAGGATGACACAATTGTAACTGTTTCATTCTGTAGACTTACTTTTAAAAATACTTTTTAGTTTTTTTTACATGTTTGTTTACGTTTATTCTAATGTTTACTTGTGTTCTTGCAGGCAGAATGAAACCCACTGTTGTTATAAATGGCTTCATTTCGGAGCCTAAGACTTTTGCACAGTACTGTACATCCAATGCAGCTCTTTTTTTCAGCCACAACAAACTCGCTGAACCCAAATGACATTTCTGGAGGCCCCTGCACACGAACAAAGCCCACCACGGGTTAACACATTGCCAACTAATTGCCCAGACAACTCCTGCTTATAATGGGAACCTTTTTTTGAGGACCAGACGGAGAAATGAGGACAGAAAATGATGGCAGACAAAACAAACTTGGTAAGGAAACTGGCATTACAGGCAATGTGTACAATGTAAAGTAGGCAGGATAGTTGCAGTTTTAGGGATACTCCTAAATATCTAGCAGTCACTGGCAACACTTGAGTTAGATCTTCTAAAAAAAAAAGTGCTTTCTTGAGTATGCGAAGGCCTCAAATGCAATACTCACATTAATGCAAGATGCTGATGAGACATTACACAGTTATAGATAAAAGGACATTGACTATAGACAAACAAAAGTGACTATTCCTCTCTTTCTGGGCAGTTCTACACCCTTCAGTGTGGATATATGGAAGATTTTTAACACTTGCCAAAATAAGTCCTCCTGTTCTAATAAAATTCGATTTTGAGTGGCTACTCTCTGGAGAGAAGCCAAAATGTTCATGGTTTTTTCGTCCTAGGAATATTTGGGCCCCACAAAGAGGAAAATACAACACTTAAGTTAGATCTTCTAAGTGCTTTCTTGAGCACCTGAAGACATTAAAGCAAGATCCTGATGACAAATTACACTCTTTTGGATAACAAACGTGAGTAAGTCTTTCCAGGGACTTCTGTACTCTTCTGTATTGTTATATGGTTGATTATTATTTTAGTAAAGCCGCCTATTCAAATAAAGATTTTTAGTGATATTTTATCCTCTATGGATTAGGTTGTTCAGGTTTTTTCATCCTAGGAACATTCATAACCAACAAAGGAGCAGGTACAGACCACACAACACACACACACACACACACACACACACACACACACACGCATTAAATTTGGTCACTTACTTGTGGCGAGTCATGGGCTTGCCAGGGTTGTATTGTGGGGTCACTCCACCCTTGAACACATTGTATCTGTAGGGGTGACCGTAGAACGTTCCTTTGGCCTCCACTAAAGTCAGAGAGAGTAGGGGCAACAGAGCCACTGAGCAGTATGTGAGCTTCATCTTTCAACTGACCAGTCCCAGGCAGGCCAAAAGCATAGAGCTGTTGTTTTGTTTTTGTTGTTTAGTTTTTCTTTTGGTTTTCTGGTTAATTCCTGTGGATTCCCTCACTTTCTGGAGGAGAACAAGTCCATTCCAAAGATCTGCTGCACCGACTCCATCCTGCCAACATCTGACAACCTCTAATAGGACAGGAGTGAGGGAATATGTGAAGGAGAGAGAGAGAGACAGAGAGACAGAGAGAGTTAAACAACAAGAGAGAGAGAAAGAGAGCTAAACAGCATGAGAGAGGGAGGGAGGAGAGAGATAAAAAAGGGAAAAAGGGGAAAATGAAAGATAGACCCCAAAAAAAGGGAAAGAAAGAGAAAGAAAGATAGAAAGAAAGTAAGAAAGAAAGAAAGAAAGAAAGAAAAAAAGAAAGCAAGAAAGTAAGAAAGAAAAAGGACGTGGAAGAGAGAAGAGAGAGAGTGGGAGAGTGAAAAGAGAAGGAGCAGGAGAGAAAAGGGAGAGGAGGAGGGAGAAACAGATAAAGAGAAAGAAAGAAAAGATGGAGAGAGAGAGAGAGAGAGAGAGAGAAAGAGAACAAATTAGTTATTTAATAGCCTGTATAGTTAAATAGCATTTATATACAAGCACTTACTAATATGTATATAAAGAGTAGCATATACTTAGATAAAGAACACTTAAAGTGCTTTTACAGTCTCAACAAAACCCCACAATAATAAAGCAGGTGTTCAGCTTTAAAAGCAGCAGAGAAGGATCTATAGGTCAGTTAAAGAGTGACAGGGACAGCAGAGAGAAAAAGTAGAGGAATAAGCAGGTACATACAGAGCAGCGGTGTGATGTCTCCCTCTCTCTCGGACAGGAGCGTGTGTGTGAGTGTGTGAGTGAATGTGTGTGTCTGCTAGAGTCGCCCCAGCAGGGGCTGCCAGAGTGACTGAATTTGCATAGAACCTCCCTCTAAAGCAGCGGCCAAGAAACACAAGCCAACACCAGACCAGCCTGGACCAGGGCAAACGGGCCCTGTTCAGCTAAGGTTACCATAGACAGGTTTTGGTAAATGAAACCTTGAACAGACAGAATAGAGGTTTTAGTGATGTATTACATATAGAACAATGGAAACTAAAAGAACATTGTAAATGTTTATATAGTTCTTTGTTTAGTTCAGTAGTTCTTGTTAGTGAATTGGAAACTGCAGCATATGGTTGTTTAAAGAACCATGTTTTAAATACACTAATCTCAATCAACGAATAGCTCTATAGAGCACCATAAAAGGCTCTTCCCTTTTTGAAGTATAGTCTTTAGAAAAGGTGTAAAGAACAAAATACAAAGATTCTTTACTAATTTAAAGAAGATGCTGTACATGATCAGATAACCTGCATGTTATGTGGAGGTTCTTTAAACTTCACATTTGTAAATTTCACTGACTATTACTGTTCTTTTAAAACCAGACACTGAAACGTTTTTAGGGTTCTTTTTAGGCATCACATAGAACCCTTTTTGGCACCTTTTTAAGAGTGAAGGCTGATTATACAGTACTTTAATTACAGCGCAATAACAGAATGCTTAAAAACACCATGGAGAGAGAGGGAGGGAAGGAGGGAGGGAGGGAGATAGATAGATAGACAGACAGACAGACAGACAGCCAGACAGACAGACAGATAGACAGACAGACAGACAGACAGACAGAAAGATAGATAGATAGATAGACAGACAGACAGATAGACAGACAAATGGATAGACGGATAGATAGATAGATAGATAGATAGATAGATAGATAGATAGATAGAC
>JBBPDB010028896.1:0-11960 GCA_037974465.1 Brachypetersius altus | reverse complement strand
CTAAACAACACACAGACAGGAACTTAAATACATGGCACAATCAAACCGAAAAACACAGGACAGGTGAAACACAAGGACACGTGACCTAAGCAAAACCAGAAACATCAAAATAAAAGTCTCAAAACATGAACAAAAAAGCAGTGGCCCTAACTGGCCACTGACCAGACCGTGACAGTAATAGTCTTGTAGGTTGATGCAAACACAGTAAACATGTTGTTTGAACATGGGCCTTCCCACTTTATTTCATGTGCAATATTTACAGAAATATTAGGCATATTGTGCAATTTGTTTAAAGCCATTTATCTCAGCGTGCGATAAAATGACTATCTGCTACCAACGTTAACTTTAGAATAAATGCAAGCAAAGAAGAAAGCAGTAAAAAGCATCAAGTTTGTTTTTTATAAAAAGTAGTTGGTAGCTGGTGAGGCTCCAGCCGTTGTTTGGATTTGTGAAGCTGTTGATTTAATTTAATGAAGGACTGATTGAGATAAAACCAGGTTTCTGATGGAAACTACAAGTAAAATGAGGAACATTAGGAACACACTGAACATACCATTCATACATATTTAGTTTTTATTCTTTTTAGTTTTATGTAGTACATTTAGTAATATTATGTTCAAAATAAGACACATTTCACTGCTCTAATCAGTTTTTTGTCACATCTCTCCATATCTCCAAAATGAGGGCAGGCGCATAGGCAGACTACCATGGTTCCTTTTTTTTTTATTATACAAAGCAAAACAGGCACAGAATCATTATCTTTCTCTTGAAACAGAATCAACATCTTTTCTGAGCACACTGGTCATCTGAAACACATACTGTAAACAAATACAAGACCAGTGTGCTCAGCTTTCCCGATAAGAGTTTGCTGAACAGAAAAGGTCACAATTTTAATGCTGGGCAACAATAAAAAAAATGTAATCACATGTTTTTCTGTGATTAATCGCATTGTTATATGCAGCATTTTTTATTTAATTCAAAAGTAGTGTATTGCGCACCTTTATTTTTAAAGTACCTCTATATAAACAAAAGTGCAATAACATTTCGGTTGCAAACACTATAAACAAATAAGGTGCTTTTTGACAGCAGTAGTACCTTTACACAGTTACAAAGTTATAGTTAAAATGTAACTGGAAATCTCAACTTAAACATTAGCGTAATCAAATACAAATAAAACATTAATGTAATCAATTATATATTTGTATATGACTACAAATTTAAAACCAAAGCTATTAGCCACTGCAGGGCCTTCACATTTTATCTAGTTTGTTTGAGAAAAACAAGTTAATAGTCCAGAGCATAGGGGGCGGAAACATTATAGCATCTGCAAATAGGGACCAACTCCCATTAAAGTCATGAAATATAATATGGATAAAAGTAATGAGAATACTGTACGCGTCCATATTAAATTGACAAAAGTAATGGGACGCCTGACCCCCGCGGAAACCAGCTTACACGTACAGCGCTCCAATTACTTTGGTGAAAGTACCAAACTTTCAAAATAAAATGAAATTTTAAAACCCTGGGTACTATGCAAATACTGTGTGTATATATATTCCACATAATTGCATCAGAATAAATATGAATATGGCATATCCAGCCCAAAAACGAAAATTGTGGTCTCACCAGGTGAGGTCCTCAGTTCTTGAACAAGCTGTTCCTGACTGAGCAAAGTGAAAAGTGTAAAGTGTGCAGGGCACTGGGTCCTCAGGACTGAGAATTCTAGGTTAATTTAAATTCTGCTGAATAATCAATAATCATACATCATCACAATTAAAATATTGACAGAGGTGTCAGACATCACCAGATGAGATTAATCACTGGTGTAGACAAGCTAAGACTAAGTAGAAACTGACGAACTAAGATGCATTAATTTGTAACTCTTTGATTAAGACATCAAATACAATTTCTGTTAGCATCTGTTAGCAAGTTATTTATCATCTACTATGAATTATACAATCGCTACTATGAGTTATTCAGTATTGACATTGAATTATTCAGCACATGCTATGAATTAGCATCAGCTATGTATCAACTATTTATGTCACGGGACGAGCCGCGAGGCCCAGACCCGGAGCTCCCTGGAAACGTGCAGGCAGAGACAGGTGAACACAGATCTATTGCTGTGGTCTTTTATTCAGGACAGAAAAACAAACGGCACGATGGCCGGCAAGAAACATAAACAGGGGGAAAAGAACTTAAATACACAGCGTGCCTGGAACAGAAACCAATGAGAAAACGCAATCAATGAAACAGAACTCAGGGCAGGTGAAAATGTGAAACAAAACACAGACACACGTGGCACAAGCACAAACAGAAAACTGATCGGAATAAAAGTCCTGGAAAACAAACCGAAACATAACAGAACAGAAAAGCAGCGGCATAACCATGACCGCTGGCCAGACCATAACAGAAATGCCCATTTTTATAGTGTAAACCCTAAATATATCGTTGCTAGGTTATGTGAACGCAGGGCCAGACTTACGGGGCTTAATAATAATAATAATAATAATAATAATAATGATAATGATAATGATAATGATAATAATAATAATAATAATAATGATAATAATAATAATAATAATAATAATAATAATAATAATAATAATAATAAATATGCCCCAAAACATTTAAATTTCATTTTAATACATTACCATTAACAAACATATTAAGGTAAGCCCATACAGACTGTACTGTAATTCATGCACAGGCATTGTTTTGGTATAAACAGGTAAATACAGTAATAAATTAGTGTAATTTAAAAATACAGTAAAATGTAATAAAAAGACAGTCAAATGTAGGGGTGATTTTTACAGTTCAATAATTAACTGTTCATCAGTGGCACCTCTTATTATAGAGACGCAGACATTTGGACGGTGACTCAGCTCAACAACCTCTTTTAATTAAATTTACAGTACAGTAAAAAATCTAAAAAAAAAAAAAAAAATCGAGTTTATTTTTCGATATATCTAAGAAAGACACACAGAAAGCCATTTGTAAAGCGTGCAGAGACTTTCTCAACATTGGGATTAATTTATCTTGTAAAATTAAAACATCCCGATCGAGCACAGAAGAGGTGAGAGAACACCCAGTCCGTCCAAAAGAATTAATACGCTATTTTGTTAAAGGCCTACAGAGAATGTTGTTTATCTTTCAGCAGTTTTAAAGCCCTTTTTCTGAATGCACTGTGTTCATACACTTTGCTCAGAGTATTAAAATGCACTTGAATTCACTAGCTTTATGAGAGAAGATATTTAATTGATTTTAATTTAATTTAATTCAATAATATTTTAGCTGTCTTGCTTTTAGGCTCTTCATGAGTGGAGCCAAGTAAAATATTTTATTTAAAATTTTATTTTATATTGTGCATTGTTTGAATGCTAAATAAATATTTTCATAGTTTTGTAACTGATTCTTTTAACAATAATAATAGTTTCGTTTGGTGTTTCATTTTCGGTTTTCAGCATGTGTCCAAAAACATCATTTCTGTGCATCCCTAATATTAATATTTATCTTTATCCAATATCTGCTAGCTTACTACCATTACATTTGGCCCAAAGGCCCAAACAAATGAGGACACTATATCACCTTATCTGATGAAGAAATTCCATTTAAAAAATGTAAACAAAATAAATTCAACATAAAATACAAAACTAAAACTGACCAGAATAAATCATCCGTGCTTTCATAAAGCATATGTGTCAAGAATGGCTGAAGAAAAAGTAAACTTCAGTAATTATGGGCCATCACAACTCATTTTATAAGTCAATTAAAAGTCTGAAACTAATTTAGAGCATGGCACTCCAGCAGGCCTGCTTGTGATGACACCATTCCTCATGTAGGTTAAATGGCGGATGTTCTAACAATGCTGGTGGAAGCTCAGGGCCTATTTTCAGCCCAGCATTTATATTTATAGAGCTCACACAAGACCTGGTTGTCATTCTACTCTCAAATCTCTTTGCTGAACACACTTTTGTACATACGCTTCTGAATAGCAGCGCAAAAGTATCCACACAGAGTCAGGCTGTACAAGTGAGATGGGATATGCAGTAAATTACCTTTAAGCGTGTTAAAGTAATAATAAAGTAAAGTAATCAGCCTACAATCCTTCAGGTTCTCAAACTACCACAATGCTGCCACATAACCGCACTACCACATCCACTCAAACACAGCAGTTCAAACCTTCACCACATTTTCCATCAGAAAACATCGAAGCAGGTACATGGACAACTGGGACATTCAACAAAAATATCAAAGGTTAAACTAATCATAAGGCTTTGTTAATAATAATGGACCCCCTCCCCTTGACCCAAAATGACCAGCACATTCCATGTCTGTTACAGGTTATGTCATCAATGTAACTGGAAATAGAGAGATATATGAGTGTAGGAAGAGATAAGTAGTTTAAATAGCATTTTTTCTTCACCAGGTGAGGTGAGGCAGTGCACTGCACAGTCCACAATAACGCATTTGTCATTGTTATCACTGCCTTGAAACCAGTTTTGAACCTGACTGTTTGTGCTGAATTTAGTTGCAGTTAATTCACCTTAGAAATCATGTGACACATAACCTACAGAGAAGCCCACCGACCTAAGGCTTGCAATAGTACAGGTGTGTACAGGTAGGGATTAACAACCATATTGTAATGTGCAAAAATGCCTTGTATGTTCATCCAGATACTCTAATTAGGGATTTGTGGTACATCCATCACTAACACAGGTGTTCAACAGTGCAGACACAGCAGGTTGTATAGTATCCATAGAACAGCACCACACAGGAGCCTAAGGTCATAATTCCCATTTAGTGTGGTTTAAAGCAGTGTCTAATTTATTGTTAGATAGATAGATAGAAAGAAATGGATTGGCAAAGATGAGTGACTTACCGCTGTTGTTGCGTCCTTCTCTCCGTAAACCACACAGCATGGCTGTAACGTCACAAAACCATGCCTTCACACACTGGAGTAAGGGAACCGTTTATGTTCTACCATAACCTGTGTCTATCCAACTTTACTATACCATCAAAAACTTGTTACCGACTCCAAAAGTTTACTGTCCCAACACTTTTGTCAGTCCTGCTAGAGTGGTCCCTCTCAAAAAATCAGTGCACAGCAGTTATAAGAATCCTCTATTAGAATACATGAGTTTTCTTTGAAAGATGAGAGCTGACTAATAGAGTGCATGTTTCCAGGTGGAGAAGCCATAGTATTCAGTGTACAATTCTGTTCTACAGGTATGTTCTGTTAGAAGTAAATTGCACTAAATGTGTATTCAGTGAAGAAGCAAGTAAAAGGTGAGTGAATGGATGAATGAGAGTAAATTGTGTGATCATGAGCACACACACATACACACAAACATGTGTGAGTGTGTTTCTTCCCAAGGAATATCACTCAAGCTTGCCCCCTCTTGATATCCGTATTTGATGTCATTCTAAATGACAATTGACAGGTAATATCCAAATGTCCACGTAGTTACTGCGGATCCAGCAAAATCTAAATTACAATGTCCACTCACTATCAATTCCCCACAAAATGATGTCACAGTTCTAGGGTCTAGAGATCGTGGCTAGCATCTACACCACAAAATCTAAACTCTAATGTCTAAAGATATATTGGCTCTATATACCTCAATGCCCAAACTCTGATGTCCAAAAATAAACATTATTATCTAGATAATGACTCTCTATTCCACAGCATCCACTCTAGTGTCCAAATATGTAATAGTTATCCATACCACAGCATCCAAACACCTGAGTCCATAGGCTACTAATTCTCCAGTTTAACAACCAGCCACTGGCTACACACTCTGCAATCTCCAAACTGTGGGTTCCCAAACAGGCTAGGACCTCCAATGCTCCAAACCCTACTGTCCAGTCAGACAAAGACATGGACATCCATTCAGCAGCCTATAAAACTCCAGAATCCAAAGCAGTGAAGCAGCTCCAGTCATTAAAGTCCAAGTCCTTATTCCATTCTGGCCATTCCTTCTCTACAGTAGTACAGCAGGGCAGGACTGAGAGAGGGTTCAGTTCTGTGTGTGTGTGTGTGTGTGTGTGTATGTGTGCACGCGCTGCAGCACAAGGCTGGAATAAATGCGCAGCTACACACACTGCACAGGAGTGAGAGACACTATCCCTCTCTTTCTGTCCTCCTTCTCCCCTTTCGCTCCTCCCTCTCTTCACACTAGATTCTTTCCCTTCCTACTCTACCCTATTAATCATCTCTATTCTCTCTCTCTCTCTCTCTCTCTCTCTCTCTCTCACACACACCCAAACACACACACACACATACTCAAGTGCCTAGAGAGTGTTGTGAGTTGCTCCTTGCCAGCGGCTTGGTGTAGTCACATACTTTAATGTGCTATACCACACACACACACACACACACACACCCATCCATAGACACAGACAGCCTCCAACCCTTTCAACCCCCCACAGCACAAAAACAGACACACAAACACCTCCTCAATCCAACCTCTCTCTGTGTGTGTGTTTCTCTCGCTCTCCCTCTCTCTCTCTCTCTCTCTCTCTCTCTCTCTCTCTCTCTAGGGCACTCACGTGCCCCATCTCCCTCCATTTAACAGTCTGTTAGCTCAGTCTGAGATTTCCACTGTGCAGCACACCGCTAATATGTCTTCTAACTCAACAGTATAATGAGTGGATGCACAGGGATCTGCATTATAAGCTAATAGAAAAATACTTTAAATCTGAGCTCTCAGCCGTGCAGTTATTTCATAATTTGGTAGATTATAAAGATGTACAATAACATCTACAATAACATCATGCAGTAAACATCACGCAAAGCTTATTTAAATTATTATAATACAACAACTAACCATTTTTAAAGCACAAGTACAAAAATATATCCTTTCATAACTTTTTTTTATCCATTTAATGTAAACAGAGAGACTCTCTATTCTGTCTGTCTGCCATGTATTGCGCCTCTTTCAAAATACAATCATATACATAGAGATGGATGGACAGGCAGACAGACTGATGGACAGACAGACAGACAGACAGACAGACAGACATGGGTGAGCTGAGGAAAGCCTTATCAAGCAATTCAGGAAACTACTCATTCCTGTTATGTTGACAAAAGCCATGTTTGAATTATTTTGGATTACCTTATCAGGAGGATGTCTGCAAAAAATCTCTTTAATGAAAATACCCTGGAAATCCAGTCAGCATTAAAGTTACACCACAGGTGAGTTTCTAATGGAATGTGAGGTGAGATCTGCCTAAAAAAATAACGGAGACATAGAGCTGGGTGTAGGTAAAATGATCCAAGGACCCCTGAGTTTCAGTGGAAAACACTAGATATTTCAGCCTGATTTTCTCAGTAACAAAACACAGACATGACCAGTACAGACAGTACAGACGTGCTTCTGTAAAAGAGAAAATTACTCTAGGACTACATGTTAATTTAATCGCATTTGATTAGGGCTAAAGGGGGAGTTACAAAATTACTTAATGTATGGGAGCCATTTATTGTGACAAGCATTTTAATTTAAAAGGGTTTAGTCATCCAAAACTAAATTGAATTCGTTTAAAGGCTTCATTTTCTCATATATTTACTGTGATACTGAACTGATTAACCACAAAACATTTTTCACTCCCTGCTGCATTTCAGTATTGAATCATTTAACATTGCATTTAGTTTCAGTTTAGCTGTGCAGTATATTAGTATAAAGGAGAATTAAACAGGAGGAACTTTAGCCACTGAGGATAAGCTATAGAATCTGCTCTGCCTCAGGAGGGTCTATCAGTAACTCTCTCATGTTTCATTGTCTAGAAAGATCTTTCACTCACGGAGAGCAAATGCCTTCTTTCTCGACAGCAACTGTGTGAGTGTGTGTATGGTGTAGGCTGTCCAGTGCTCACACCTGTCTCTCCATTTGTCCGTTTGTCACTTGCACATATCACTCCACACCCATTTCCCTTATATAAACTTTAAGCACTCACACACATACACACACCAACAACACGTTGGGTTTACTGTGTTTGTGAAGACATTCCATTGACTTTTTTAATGCTAACATCAGTAACACTAAACTTAACCCTAACCCCAATAACCAACATGCAACCTTTAATTTGTTTCCTTAAAAAAGTTATAATTGTGGTGAAAACAACACATTTACTTATGAGAACCAGCAGAATATCTCCACTTCTACATATTTTACAGTACTCCTATGACTCCTAACAGTCTTCATAAAGAAAGACTCTTCCTCTCTCTTTGTGTGTCACACACACACACACACACACACACACACACACACACACACACACACAGAGTCGCTTCTGATACATTCACAACATCCAGTCTGTCCTGTCCCTGACATGAAGAACAGGGCAAAAGAGATCAAAGAGACAGGCCCGTGTTCTCTCTCCTCTGCTTTTATCTGACAGTGTTGCTGATATGGACAGACCTGCAGCTCCCACTCTACTTCTACCTGCCTCAGCCATTCACTAATATAATCCAGCAGGCAGTGAGATGTAGATGTTTAAATGGATTTATATGTTAAAAGACATCAGTCCTCTAACACTGAAGGGAGAGGTGTTCAGTCAGTCAATCACTCAACCTTTATTTAAACCCACTGCAGGTCCACACAGTAATTAGCAATGTAATTACAATAAGGAAGGAGAGATTATTATAAGTAATAAGCTTACCAAACCTAAAAACACATCAACTCAATAAATAAATACATAAAACATGATCAATTAAACAATCAAAGCTAGCAGGTCAAAATCTACAGGAAAAAAAAATGAAAATACATAAAATACTAGAAATATTAAGGGTAATTAGATGCATAAACAATCATAAATTCCAAAGTGAGCCATTAAAACCACCAGCTTGATACTGTATAGGTCCCCTTTGTGGTGCCAAAATGGCTCTAACCTGTCTATGGATGGGAATTCATAAGATTTTATTAATATTTATTAATGTTATTATCAATTCTGCTTATCAGTCAGATTCTTTATTGATTTAGGAAGGTGGTACATATGAAAATAATATTTACTCAGTAGAATCTTGCCCAGAGCCTCCAGATGGGCTAATCTTCACTCCCCTCAGTGAGCCTTGCATATCAATGACCCAGTTCAACAGTTCACTGGTTTTCTGTCTGTGGACCACTTTCAGTAGGTACTAATCACTGCATACCAGAAACTTCCCACAATTCCTGCTGTTTTGAAGATGCTCTGACCAGGTCGCCTAGCCATGACAATTTGTCCTTTGTTAGAGAAGCTCAGACACTCGGCCAGTTTTTTGCTTACAAAATATCAATTTCAAGAACGTATTGTTCACTTGCTACCTAATATATCCACCCTCTTGACAGGTGCAACAAGGTAATCAATGTTATTCCGTTCAGCTGTCAGTGGTTTTAATGATATTGCTGATCTCTGTTAATAAGCAAATAACTGAAATAATGATTAAAAAAAAAAATGGAGATTGTTAGAAATTAAAATGTCAACTGACGTCAGCAAAAGGAGCTTTGGAGTGTCTTGTAATGATTTCCAACTTGCTTAAGCAGATTGTACCAGTTCAGTAAAACAGGGAACACATGACCACAGCACTATAGTCTTGATAGCTTGATAATGAGATGATAACTAACTGAGTATATAAAGTAATAGTTAGGCAGAAAGCAAAATGTGCACAGTTTCTCTCTTTTCCACTGCAAAGACACCTAAGTATTTTTCAGTTTCTTGCAAAGATGAAGCTTCTTAGCTTCAAGCAAACCTCTTTAAACCATCACACTTTTGCATTTGACCACAATGAGTCACACAGTAGATTTGGTTTTGTGGTTTCTGACATTTCACAACATACTGCTGTCTATACAAATTGTCAAAGCTTGGCAGATTTACATATCAAATTGACTGCTACTCCTGTTTTGTAACATACATATGTGCATTTTACACTTAAAAGTACAGTCACAAGTACAGCAACTCATCTCACTGTGCGAGTGACAGAAATAAACTAGAGGAATGTAAGAAAGAATGTGCAACATGTGCTCCTGTTATAAAATGACTTTCTCCAACAGGTGGAATTTTTTACCATTACACATGTTGATATATAAGTTTAATGAGATATTGTAGAATACTTGTCAGAAAATGGGTATTTCATAAGACTGAGACATGGGCCTGTTGTGGAGAGTTTGGATTTCAGCTCAGGAATATAGAATCCTAAGGAGGCGAGGATGCAGCACACTCTGCACTTAAACCTTAAAAAGTTCACTTAAAGCTTAAGGTTGCTTAAAACGTAGTTATGCGTTAGTTCCTCTGCTTTGTGTGAAATGCATTCATGGGAAACCTGATTGCCCAAGAACATTTTCAAAAATATTTCCAAGCGGTTTAGTCTGTTTTTGAGTTTACATGAAATTTGAACTGGAATCATTCTGGAGCCATAACTGCTGACATTTTATAAGTCTATGAGAATGCAAGTAGAGAGAAGACGACATACTGTGAAACTGGTTGGTTTGAAAGGTTGTGATGCACACTGTCCTCTTGTGGTTTAGAACAGCACTGACATTTTGTTTCCTAATAACCACTAATGGAAGCTCTCATGTTGCTACTAGACTATATGAACGTATAAAGAATCCACACAAAAAACACCCCAGTTTGGCTGACAGTACACACATACCTTTTCTCAGATGTTGGTTACTTTTCATAAAGTTGGATCAATGCTTTGATACAAATTACTTGGAATAACATCTTGTTCCATTAACATTTTTCATTCTCCTGTAAAGTTACTTAGGTTAGGTTTTGTGCCAACTATATATATATCATTTATAAATATGAACACACAAACACACAGATGCGCCTGTTACCTTTCGTTCTTCCTCTGATGACTCCCATGCGGCAGCGTAGAGAGAAGAACACCCTTCTCTTTCCTTTCACTCCCCCAGCTGATCCCTTCTTCAGGGCACTGACTGAGGAGGGTACTCCATCTGGGAGACGTTTGGGGTTGATGCTGCAGCTCACACGCCACATCTCAACTTTCCTTTCTTTTGCTCTCTCTTTGTTCTTTATGCCTTTTCTTCCAGCACACAAAAACAATGCATCACCCTCGCTCACACACACGCCTCTCTCTATTTATCCTCACCTCTTCTGCCCCTCTCTCCTTCCTGGCAGAGTTTTGCTTCCATTCCCTGCCGGAGATCCTATTGGCTTCTTCATGTGTCTGAGAGAGAGTTTGTTTCACACTGGTTTCATTTCATTTCATTGGTCTTCGTGTAGTCACGTCACATAAAAACCTGATGAGAGCTGCCACAACAACAAAAACATACAAGCTGATGCTGTTCATAGCAAAAGGTGTGTGTGTGTGTGTGTGTGTGTGTTTCTGGCCTGTAGAGTAGAAGGCAGATGGAGAGGAGCTTCTCTCTGCAGAGATCCAGTCTGGCAGAGCCACAGGAGTTGTCCTTTCCACAACACACCTCATCTACTGCAGCCGGCTGCACAATGTATAAACATTTTTAAACATTTAATTTAAATGAACAATTTCTAAAAAGTTGCTTTAAATGAACTAAATTTAATACGTAAGCAGACAGACAAAACAGAAAGACAGACAGAAATATGGATAAACTGATTCACTTTGACAGATAGCCATACAAATGGACAGAGTGATAATATGACATAAATCAGAATATCAAAATGGTTGTTAGGCCACTTTGTGGACAGCAAGACACACTTTTCCTAACTATATCAATTTTGCCAGCTTCCTCTGCAGCTATCACTGATTTTCTCATGTGGGCATTCATTGTAATGACACAATTTTAGGTGCAGTATTTTTCTCTTGTGTACAATATTCTGGTATAACGTGCAAATTTTGTGTTTTCTTTTCTGGTACAATGTGCAATTTTTAGGGGTATAATATTATTTGAACAATGTGTAACAGTTCATTCAATTCAATTCAATTCAATTTTATTTATATAGCGCTTTTAACAATGGTCATTGTCACAAAGCAGCTTTACAAA
>JBBPDB010028878.1:0-11961 GCA_037974465.1 Brachypetersius altus | reverse complement strand
GTTCAAAATGAAATTAAAGTGATCTGGGAGAACATTTGGAGGCATATTTATGATTTACACTATAAAAATAGGCATTGTGATAATTTTGGGGGAGAGGGCTTCAGACCTTTGGCAGAATTCAAATGAGCCATTTTAATTTTGATTAATCTAGATTAATTCCAAGATTACCTCTAATATATACATATATACATATATATATACACATATATACATATATACATATATACATATATATATGTGTGTATATATATGTGTATATATATATAAATACACACACACACATACATAGTTCAGATCAGCAGTCATGGTTTCAGTCTGTTGCTAATTGTCCACTGAAACCCCCTCACACGTGCGGAAACTGCATATATATACACACACACACACACACACGTATATGTGTGTTGCCTCGCTCAAGGGTGAGAAAAACTAAGACAGAAGGAATCAGTGCTGGTGACTTAAAGCTCTGTTCCCTTTTTTTTATTAACCAAGACAACCCTCAGCGCCTGGCAGGAGAGAGACAAAGGAAATTGAAAGTTCTTGATGAGACAGACAGAAAGGGCAAGTCTATAAATAGTTTAAGGAGGCTGACCTGTGAGTAGAACTGTTGGAGGAAGGGTTTCTTGGCTGGAGGCATCATGGTGTCCAGATGAGGCTGAAGGAGCTCAAACTGCTCAGCCAGGAACACTCTGTAGGGAGTCAGAGGGTCACATCAGCGGCTGCTTTTTAGCACAGCTCTCAGGGGCACTACAAAGGGCTTACAATAGAGATCACAGCTCCTCAGTCATTCCGGCAGTCAAACGCAACTGGACCAATTGAGAACTCTACATGCTCTTTAAAAAAACACCTGCTTTTAGCACTTACTCGATTCTGTTCTCTGAGGCACTTGCAGACCTTTGATGTAGTGAACAGTGGAAGACGTGATCTGAATTACAAAGTTCCAAACTAAGCAATGTCAGGTTCTTTTATACAGCATTTTACATGGTATTTTTGTGCTGCCCTGTAAATATATTGTTAGGAAAGAAAAAAGAATGATCAGGATGGGTATAATTGGATCAGGTTGGAGGGGCAGGGTGCAGGGCAGGGTGCCTCCAGGATCAGGGCTGAAAAATACTGATCTATAAACTCATTTATTTTTGTGGGCCTGCTGGGATAACTCACAAAATAAATTCATGATATACATGAATGGAGACCAACAACAAAAGAGCACAAACCTAGTAATCCTGTGCACTGGCTGAAAGTAGCGTATTGCCTTTGAATTATTTCTAAACAGGCTCACTTTAATTTCATTTTGAAAACTCCACATTAAGGACTGAAAAGTGTAAAGGCCTTTTGGGGAAGATTAGAGAACTTGTATGTATGTATGCTTGCTTGTGCATGTGTGTATGTGGAGGGTGGCGTGTAAGGGGTAGTTAAAGCAGGGGTGGGTGGATTGGGGAGGCTTTTGCTTGTACGCTGTCGCATCCGTCTGTCACCTTCCATGTGTTAGTGGCCTCTTCAGTCACTAATTTCGCTGTGCCGCCACTCGTCACCACACAACCACTTTTCTCACAGTTTACTGCAGAAACCGTTCCATTTCAGAATTAAAGCATGTCTATATTAACAGTATAGGCAAGACTAAGAGTAACCAATTAAAAGAGATAGTAAACCTCAACTTTATACTTTATACTCAAGAGGAAAACCTATTGTTACGTTGCCTTTATCAAATAACCCAACCCAATTATGGTTAGCTTGGAAAAAATCAAAGCAATTGGTTACAAAACGAAATCCGCAGCACAGGAAACTCATATTAATGATTAATATATGCTATGTGCATATGATAAGGGCTCACATTTGTCATCAAACAAAACGCCTAAGGGAGGAAGATCTACCAATGTATGATACTGGTTGTAGGGAATACTCCATACATAAGGGAAAAAACAAGGCACTGTTCAGTCTAAAAATAAAAAAAGATTCTTTTTTAATACCTACAAATGAATATAGAGCATACAGAGCACTTGAGCCTACAGTCCATGGATGGCAGTGACAGAACCTTCTACACTGTAGAAGTGCCACCGTAACTACACCTGCCTTGAATATACTCATTTTTTATAAAGGCAATCAAAGGGTATATTTGACTCAATATTTGAGTAAATGCAGATAGTAGTGCCAAGACAATTACACTACATGGACAAGTACTTCACTCCAATAAACACGGCAAGAAATACATCTTTATATCCCAGCTTTAGCTTTTGGAACGACCTGCCCCTTCTGAACCACAAAGTAATTTTTATGCAGCAGTAATACTACCACTCTGTTGCTGAAAGAAAATACTGTGGCATTAAAGGACATCCATTAGGTCACTTCAAATCTCAGCTTTCACATAATGCTACCTTCTTGCTATGGCTATGTATGAGGTCTGCAAATGCAAATGTAGTTAGCTGATGGGCAGTAACACGTCAGAGCTTAAAAGAGTACATCAGGTTTTGGGCTTAAAAGAGTACATCATACAGGAGTGCAAGAGCACAATTACTTAACAGGCAATACAGAAGATTATATATTCAGAGACAGCACAGGAACAAAACCGCCCTTTGCATTGTGAAGACATTTCATGATTGGACCAACAGAAATAGCCTAAAATGACTGGGGAAATTTTCCTAAGAGATAAGAGGCTTTGTGCCAACAACACGTAAGCAAGAACATTCCTAGAAGTCTAATCCTAACCCAGGTTCTAAACCTTCAGGCTACAAAAAATTGATTTTGCTCTTTCAGTTTAAAAAAGAAAATGCAGTGTTTTTGCAAACATGCAAAGATGAGAACAAAAATTATTTCTGGTTTGAGTGTCTTCAGCAAGCACAAAGGCAGCGGCACACACATGATCACCACTCATTACTCTATTACTCTGACCAAGTACAGACTCTCCACCCACAGTGAGGCTTAACACACTGGGCCTGCAATCAAGACTCTGTTGCCATCATCGACATTTACATGCCTGTTGGGTTGCACTGTCCCTTGAGTGCAATATAATCGATATGAATCTAAAAAGCTAGGCTTCTGCTGTTTCTGTTTTAGAAGAATATCAGTTTCTAACCTGTTTCGATAAAAAAAAAAAATGTTGTAAAGACACATTAAAAAAGAACAATCCAAATTGGTAATGACTCCATGCTGGCCCTCAAACTGGGCCCAGTGGCAAACATACCCAAGAGCAATGACTGGCTGACTGTCAAAATCAATCATCTAGGAGTTCTTATCTGCAGTTCTAGTTATCATTGTTATAGGGCAATTCGGAGAAAAAAAGGAAAACAAAAACCTATAAAACTAATTCAGACCCGGCACTGCACAAACAGTAGTGAGGCGAAGTGATATTAAATGGTGACCTCCTACTGCATAGGAGGACAGTGAGGGAAATCTTTTTATCCCATTGAGTGCCTTGTTAACCACATACTGTGAAATAAAATTTATTGTATTCGAGAGCTACTGAAAATTCATCTCCAGGGGAGATTTAATTGGAACACGCAGCAAATAAATTAAGACATAAATACAATATGTAAATGATCCCAGAACCAGATGGAACAAATTATTGATAAATCGCCAGCGTTTACACAGGCAGTGAAAAGGCATTAAAGGAAACATGGGCTCTAGTTTAATAGAGCCAGAGGCGTTTTAATGAGCCATTGTCAATACATTTGTTTTCGTTCCATTTCTGATATGTACAAAAATAGAATGTGTGTGTGCTTGAGCCAGAAATAAGGTTTGTTTATTTGACTGAGACTTTGAATGGAGTGAAGAAGTGTAATTTCAACTTTATCAGATTACACTGGTATAAATAGAATGCTTAGTTGGTAGCCAAGCAGCCCATTTCATGCTCTTATTTTTCTCACCTCCAATCTTGATCTCTGTTCCGGATTTCTACCCTTCACTGATTATTCCACTAGACGGAAGGAGGGTGCTACTGGCACTAACCTTTCCTCAAATGGGTCCATGGTAATGGCAGCATTAAGCACAGCACATTCAGAGCATGTACATGTTTGACACTAAGGGTTAGAATATCAGCAATCAGCACTGTGCAGGGCAAAGAGGAGTTTCACACCATCAGGGCAAAGCAGAAAAGTAGTGTGAGAAAATGGATGTGTCAGAGTCTTATGTGCCCATGTTCCTTCCTCATTCACAACCTCACTTGTCTTCGCTCAAAACTTTTGGATTTCCGAACGCAGGCTTTGTGGCTGGCACATGCTTGGTGCCATCTGGCAAATAAAAAAGCCGCATCTTTGGACTCTGGGGCTATGGCATGGTGTGCCAACAGCTTTAGACTCTGACAGGTCCAATGATTTTGTGTGAGTGAGAGAGAGATTTGCAGTAAACACATCTTACTATACAAGCAGGAGAATACGGAGCAAAGTAAGTGGTGATTTGGCACCCCAGTCATCCAGAACCTGCAGAACCCTCATTTGGATTAGTGGTGATGCAGGTAAGTCATCAGCGGCTGCAGCATTGCACCACTTAATGAAATGAACTTGGCTGGCTGTCGCTGACACCCCACTCCAGCCTCTTCTAACTTATCAAGAAAAACGCAGGGCTTACAGGACAACAGCAGTAATTTGGGCAATAATCTCATGTTTCACTTGTTTGTCACGCAACAAATGAACACAGAGATGTGGACTTGTTTTATTCTCCAAGCACTTAGTCCAGTTCTCTGCTTGGCAAAGGAACAGGCAAAAGCTCTGAGTGAATTGGCTTTTTGTCGTCAAAGTAGAGGAAACATCTTATGTTTTTCCCCCCCTCCACATCCTTATCTTAATCACTATAGGAAAAATGAGAAAACTGGCTGGCTCTCACAGAACTACATTTTTATCCATATCTGATTTACCCTTTTAAAAACAAATCTCTGGGAGTCATTCCACTTTATTTAATCTAAAGGAAAATGGAATGTGGGTCAGCTATGCAGAATGAGCTCATAGTATATGCACATATTTTCACCACATTTTTACAGAACCACATTGCCGAAGACTTTACTGGACAGAAACGGTTACTGGAGGTTACAAAAAGGTTTTTAATTCAATTATTTTAATTTTTTATATTTTATTATATTTCTATGTATTTGTTAATACAAAGATCAGCCAGAACATGATTAGAGTTAATCTGCCAAGGCATGCTTGGAGTCCAAATTTGGTTTCTGCGAGACTAGCATTGATGAAAAACAACAGAAATCAATACTCTCTATGAAAACATCCCTAGACTTCTCTCAGCCCCCTCAAACCACCGTCGTCTATTTATTAAAGTGGCACAGACTTGTTGACGTGGTTCCGGGTACAGTATGACTTAAACAATTACTTCAACTTTGAAACTATCTGGATTTTTTCACCATTTTACTTTAAAACCAAAATACATTAATAAAACATTTTCCTATTGATTATATGCATCTATTCCCATTTGGGGTTTTTTAAAACAAAATAACGGAAACCACAAAGCATGGCTTCTCTTGATCACATCCCAGAGGATTTTCTTTATAATCCATACATAAAACATTAGTTTCCGCACAACACAGAGACTAGTTGAGTCTAGTAAACATTTCTTTAGCTTAGAGCACACAGAAACAGGCTACTGTGATTCTGCAGAAACCAGAAATACATACATAACTTGGATAAAAAAACAGAAGTTTTAAAGCGTCCCATTATCAAGACAAAATAGGGATATAAAATAGCTTAATGCCAAAACCTTTAATGTACGGCATCACCAAGTGATAATTCTGAATACTGATGTGTGAACAATGATAAAATAGAGTTATGTGCAAATGATGTTATTAGAGTGACAAAGTGTTCATTCATTTTTAGATTTATCACCCTTGGCTGCAACGGTCTTAAAGCTCTAGCCAACATTCATGCAAGCATTTAGTCCAATCTTTAACATTTTTACAATGTGGAAGTGTCTAAATTACTAGACAGTGATCAGCACTAGTGAATACCACTTCTGTGACTCAGATCCGTACTCTGCAAAGATCCACTTCTGCTGAAGCAAGCAAAAGCATGTCCCTTCACACACATCAATATGCAGTGACACAAAACTGCATGCATGTACAAGAGAGCCCAGGCAGATATTTAAAGTTTATTAGAATTTAAAAAAATGATATTAGTGGGCCACTTACAGTGACTCAGTGGCGACTACTCTCTCAGCCAGGCCATACAGTGTCCCGCTAGCGGTCAGCACCACCAGCTGGCTGAGGTGAGGGCTGGGCACCTTCTCCTTCCTCTCCTCTGGGGTTGCATGGGGGCCCACGCTCTCGCTGCTGGCTTCCTGCAAACATACATACAACACAGAGCACTGTTCAAAATCTCAACTGATAATTACTGGCACAAATCCAGCAAGACTTCTTTAAAAAAAAACAAAAAAAAAAACAGTTTCATATTACACTAAAACAATCATGGGCAATCTATTCATGCATAATCTCTTCTGATTACTTCTCTGGCTCTGGTGACACCTTTCTAAGCCAAATCTGAATTCAACAGTTCCTTCTTTGGCAGCATCAACCTAAGGTGTTTTATAACTCATTACAATCGTAATCATAATGAAAATCAAACATGTTTGGGCGCAGTTCATAGGTTCAGCACTGCTTCTGGGCTTGCATCCGAATAACACGGTATGTGAGCAGACCACAGCAGTCATTAGAGGAGAACTAAAGCAAGCAAAGTTAAATTACGTTTTTTCTTGCCTAAAAAGCCTCAAAAATGAAATAAAAGCACGTTAAACTACGGAGCACTGGCGTCATAAAAGTTAATAATGCCCAATTTAAAAAGCCAGAGAGTAAAACCTTTTTTCCTCTCTAAATCTCTCATAGGATGTGGCAATATGATGCAGAGATGGTGAGAGAGAGAGAGAGCAGGGACACAGTAATGACTCACAGAAATGGCTGGCAGTGCCAGCATGCACATGGTCAAACATGGGCTGAAAATTTGAAGCAAGCACAAAAAAATGTTTTTCTTATGGTCTCTCCTCATAAATTGTAATTAAAAACCAATCCAGGGCTAAGCTGAGCCCATATTTCTTGATCACAAATGAACTTTCAAGCTTGTTTCAAATGCCAAAGCTGTTGAGAGCATTTAATCAAATTAATCAGGTATAAACTATAGCTAACGGCAGAAAACACTAAATATTAAAACGTTTACATATTTAGCAAATAATACAAGATGCAAATATTACACAAATAAAACAATAATGCAGAACCTCTGATAATCCTTTCGATATATAAAAGGAATTTAATCAAAACCTTTCCCCAACACCAACCATTAGCATTTGGATAAAGATAGAGGCATCATATCATATTTCATAATGCAATAAATATAGCAAGAGTTCCCACACACAGTGCAGATGTACTGAAACTGAGACATAAACTGTAATTAGCACACACCAGGCACTTTTGATGACTGGTTTTCTCATATTAAGCACTAGTGATGTTCTGAAGCAAAACCTCAGCAATCTATCGTTTGACTCACAGTGTATATAAGGTGAATTATTTTTATTTATTTATTTATTTTTTACTTGGAGTGCAGGCTGTAATGAGGTTACATAGCTAAGCACTTGTTTCAACCTGTAGATTTCAATGTGTATGTGTCACAGGATTCCAGTCCATGTTAACAAAATTTCCATCGCTGTTAAATGTGCTTGAGCTACACAAGTAATGGTTTGAAATGTCAAGCTGCAAGACCCGCGGTCCCACCGCAGCCACCAATCAACTCTGAATCAAAAGAGGTTCTGGGATATCAACAGCATACAACAATGTATAGTGTTGACTACTGATAAAAAAATTCTAGGATGGTGCTATTTTAAATGTCTACTACAGATGGAGAAGGTTCAATCTGAGATATCTGAGCCCAGTAACCTTTTCGCAGGGGTTACACTCCAAGAGCAACCGCGTATAGTGAGAAACCGTATTGACAAAAGTATTGGGACACTGCAGCAAGGGGAAAAACACCCTGGTTGATAGTAAACAGATACCAACACCCCCCTGTCTATTTTGAAATGAACAAGAAACAAAATTTGCATTTTTCATAAGCACATTAATAGCTGATCCTTTGACACACAACAATGCAACATTACAATTAACAAGGCTAAGTGCAACCAGTTGTTATGGCGTGCGTTTCATTTGTGTGTGGAAAGTGGGTCCTCAATTATGAAATTATAAGTTGTTTGGCTGTCCATTTTGGGTTAGCTCTGTATGTCTGCAATTCTACTATAACTATGTCAACAGTCATCTACACATCAGTTTACAAAAATTTTTTGTGGGCCTTACGAACTGTATCGCAGAAATTCATCCTGTAACAATGAAAAACCACAATCAGTTGTGGACCAATCTGAGGAACAACACTCAGGCCGAGCTATGCTTAGGTTAAAATGCCATTTGTCTTGAATGAGAAAGCTGGGATTTACATGCTATTAAGAAATGTCATCTGGTCAGGATTAGTTTATAAATGAGGACAGGCATATATACAGGTGGGCTATACACACAACCCCAGAAGGAATTCTAGACACCAAACCATGTAAGCCACTTGGCAGAAGGACACTGCCGTCCTACTCTAAGTCACTTTAAGCTAGTTTGTTTTGACATGTACCACTAGAGGCTTATACCAGTCAGACAAAAAAAGGAAGAAAGAGCATAACTGCCTTTCAGCTTTCTGCAACCACTGTAAGAACATATCACTATATACAACTACAACACCACAACTGAGGAATACAGCTCTTGTGAAAATGCACACTGTAGACTGTGATCTTTAAATGTACAGGAAATATGTTTTGCAATTGAAACACTTCTAACACAGCTGTATGCACATGGAACATCTAATTTACTGGCCAAATTGTCAAGTAATTCCTTTTTGCTGATAACCTTCTTGTGCCTTTGTTTCCATACTTTTTCTGAAAGACTATGTAAACATTTAAAAATGTGAAGAAGAGGCCAAGGCACCACTCATATCCCGATAAATAAAATGGAACAGAGCACACAAACTCTCAAGTAACCCCTGAGGGCTTTATTTCTCCCTCATGGAGAACATAAACGTTATGTGAGTTAGAGGCAGCTTGGTGATGATGGAAGTCATCCAGAGAATCCATTAGCCCTTTCTTAATTTCTCTTTTAATATCATTGATGCAGTGAATCATCATAGAGCACATTCTTGTCCTCCCACATGCTGAACAACAAATACTGAACAACAAATATTAATCAACTTGAAATAAGGGAGATTCATTTGTGGCATAAGGGAATTAAAAAATGAATGACATTGGGTCAAACATCTCTGAACTAATCTGACTTTAAAATACTGAGAACTGAACTGTTGAGGACACATGTGATCTCATCTAATCTAAGACTCCTACTACTTCCTTTTTGACCATAAACAATTGTGCACAATGTACACACCTTTGGAAAAGCTTCACATAATTCAGAATCACAAGCCTGGTCACTTCCATAACCACACATAAGTCTTGTACAACAACAGAAATGTAATGGATATGTTAATGGTCTAGAATAAGAGCTCCCAAACATAATGAGAGACCAGAATATGCCATCTGGCGTGCCGAATTTGGCCCAGAGGTTAAAGTTTCGGCCATCCATTCTGATGGAAAGATGTTTATTGGAGTGCAGTCAAGGATATTTCCACAATTGTTAATGTTATAAATGCACTGTTCAAAGACAACCGTGAATTAGCTGAGAATAAGATTCAAATTAGCTTCATTACAACCTTTTAAGACACCATGAATACTGTTACTGCACAAAGACATTACAGTGCGAAATTAAAATCAAACAGTTGTTAACATGGACTGAATCTTGTGTTAATGCTACTCATGGAGGAAACAATCATGATGTAGCTGAGATTCTTTACTTTCTGACTGAAAATAAATGATAATGAGATTCAAAGCCTTACTCCTTTGTACAAACTGGAGATTTAAGTTCCTCTTTACATCAAGCTCTTAAAAGGCAATGATAATCACGCAACTTATTGTGCAACATGAATTAGCCTAAAGTATAATGATGTGTAGAGAAGAAAACTAGATATTGGCTTTTTTTTCAACTGAAGGAAAGCTGTAGCAGCAAAATGTGGGCAAAACAACACGACTAATGATATTACAGTAATAGTAATATTAAAGCACAGATCAGCAGTCGCGGATTCAGTCTAATGCGTATTTTTTCTGAGAACTGATAACGGTACACGGAAATCCCCACCATTACGCGGAAACTGCAAGTGCTAAATTATCAAGAAAACTATAAATATAGAAAGCGTGTATTGAGATGGGAAAATATCGCTGCACTTAGAGACGGGAGATTTGAAAATAGGCAATCCAAGAACGTGGTGTAGTATGCAGGTCTTGTCTTGTCTGCTTCTTTTAGTGTTTTAAACAATTTATCAGTTATCAATTTTCAACAGACTGTGCCTTGTCTAAACATGTGGGTAGAGTGAAAACACGTTTCTTTTGTGTACGAGTCTTTGTTTTGGCTTGCCCCACACCGTTAATGCTAACACAGCCAGCGGGGCGACCCGGTTTTTAAGCAATTTCCTCCGGAAGTTTTCTGACTCTGATTATTTATTTCTCCTTGCTGCTGCAGTTTGAAGCATCTGTGGCAGCTGCAGACCAGAATCTCTCCCCTGGATTGTCTCAGTGTTTCTCTTGTTTTCCATTTGTCCTTCGTAAAGCCCTACATTTTTCATACTGTAAATTATGAGGTGAATGAGTTTACCTTTACGTTTTCTTTAAGGGTAATGCATTAAACTGTAACTGAAGTTTTCTGCGAGTATATTTGTGGGCATATTTAGGGTTTACACTTTCACTTTCACTATACGCACATGCTCAGAAACCCCCGCGAAAAGAGGGGGGTTACTGTATTGCATGTGGTTGTTCTGTAATATTGTAAACCCAGTCATCTAACCGTAACTAACGAACGCTGACTCACTGCTCATTACATATCTGTGTTAATCTAATTAGAGAACAACTCACAGTTTAGAGTTAATTCTGCAGTCATGATGCTACTGGATCTAACAGTGCTGCCAGTATCAAGGCGATATCATGAGAGAAAAGTTTCATTGACAACTACATAACTGGATATTAAGCACTATCGATTCTGTCAAGACTATGGTGTGCAAACTGGAGTTCAACCACCTAAAAATGCTTGATGTGAACTGAGCTTTACTGGCTTATCATTTAGGCAAAATTTTTCCTCGGTTGCATCACTCACTAGAGTGTCCCAAACTGCCTCTTGAGGTACATGAACTGGGCACAGGGGGACTTAAAGTGTACCAGGTGCACCAAAGCCTAAAATCACAATGTAAAGTGTATGGAATGCATAAAGCTGTTCGATGTTTGGTGCATGAGCAATAATGGTCTGGGACAATTTTGAAGGATTTTGGCCAGGGCCCTAAATTCTAGTGAGGGGTGATGTTAAAGATATTTAACAATGACATGTTTTCAACTTTGTGGCTGTTTCCTGTTGGCTGTGCCCTGCTGCACAAAATGTGGTCCATAAAGACATGTTTAGACAAGTTGGTGTGGAGGAACTCCAGTGGCCTGCACAGAGCCCCAACCTGAACCCAACTAAGCACCTTTGAGATTAATTGTAAGGTGGAAAGTGAGCAAAGCCTTTTGTCCAGCATAAGTGCCTGACCTAAAGGGCTCAAATTTCCAAACATTTTCCAATGGGCCTAATATGTTTTTCTAATAAGCCTTTGAAAAACATGGTGAATTCTGTATTACTCCATTTACAAACGACAACACTGAACATTAACTAAATGTGTGATGAAATTAGAAGTGAAAAAAGATATATTTACAAATATCATTTCATATATATGAATACACACAGACACACACACACAGACACACACACACAGACACACACACACAGACACACACACACACACACACAAACACACACACACAAACACACACACACAGAAACACACACACAGACACACACACACAGACACACACACACAGACACCCACACACAGA